>VDFB02332909.1:0-13610 GCA_007258455.2 Sequoia sempervirens
CCAATAAGAAGCCAAAAAAAATGTAATTTCAAGTGGGAGAGTCATGGAATTGGTGCCAAGATAGTGAGAGTCTCTATGATAAGCTTCTCCAATGTCCATCAACATGAGTAGACCTCACATCAACAAACAAATGAGGAGTGAAAGATACATATTTAGAGAATAAAAATGTAAAACAAGTGGCATGCCAAAATTTTCCATCCAGAGTATCAAATACCAATGGAGTATTGTTAGAAATTTAAATAGGATAAAACCTATAGGGTTGCTTCCCTTTTTCCCCAAACAATAGGGGAATACAAAAAACAAATGCGAAATAGACTTGGAGACCCAAAAATGGGAATATAGAAAATATGTTTCTTTGATGATAGTTCTATGTAAGGATGATCACATTTCAGAGAACACAAAGACTTGGATAGCTTCACTTTTTTTTGAGTTAAATAGAGATGAAGATGGTTTTTGTAGTTTCCCTCATCCTAATATTCTTTCTCTCTAGACTTCCTTCTTCCCATTCCTCCTCTTCTTCTAAATAAGAAGCTCTCCTAGCTTTTAATAATTCCCTCTCCCTTCACCCATACAAATTATTGCTTGATTTGTCTCCTCCTCACTAATACAATTGGATTGATATTTTCTTCTATTCTTGCCTTAAACATGTGCTTTCTTTGAATCTTATCGATATTTATTTACTCAAATCAATCTAAGGAAATATCTCTTACTTTCACTCAAGAATAACAACTGCCAAAGCCAAATTCCTCCTCAATTAGGGAGGTTGTCTCACCTTATAATACTTAGATTTTATCTAAATCAATTGTAAGGCTCCATTCCTGCCACTCTATTATCGTATTACTCTTTGCAAGTTCTCATTTTGTTGTATAACCTTTTGACTAGTATTCCTCTTGAATTGGGTGTGATTACTCAACTCAAAATACTTTATCATTGGAGAAACAACCTAAGAGGCACAATTCCACCCTCCCTAGGAAACCTATCCTCTTTAATTGAATTGGAATTGGGAGAAATATACTCCATGGTAGTATTCATATTGAATTGGGTATGCTCATTCAACTCAAAATACTTTATCTTGAAAAAATTAACCTCATTGGAATAAACCTATCCTCTTTAATTAACTTGGACATGGGAGACAAAAAAATTTGTGGCAGTATTCCTATTGAATTGGGTTTGCTTACTCAACTTAGAAATCTATCTCTTCATAACAATAACTTAGCAAGAGTGGCAATGCTAGTAGTTGGAGATTGGCAAGAGGAGAGTTGTTGCACATGCTAGGGTTATAGGACCTAGCAACAACCCTTGTTTGGGTTGTGAAGGTTTCTTTGTAATATGGATTTTAGCAGTGTGAGAGGGGTCTTTGTAGTTTCTAGGGGGAGCAAGGGTTAATTTACCTCTTTTTTTGCAAGCATTGGTGATTTTTGGGTGTTTTTTATACCTAATCTATGTTTGAAAGGCCTTTGACTAGGGATTTTGGATGGGTATTTTTTCTTTAGTGGGGGGATGGAATTAGTTGGAGGGGGAAATTTAAACCAAAATATGTCTTTTCAAGAATTTTTATCTAGGAATGAACCTTCTTCATCAAATCATACAAGTGTTGTCAATTTTTTGAACAAGTCCTCAGATAGGGGGGTAAATACAGATAGATGGGGGGCCAAAATGAGGTCTTAACAAGACATTTTTTTTCTAAAATCAAGAAATGTTGACCTTGGATGAGAAACCAAGGATAATTACATTCAAAATTTTAAGATGCAACAAAAATAATGTTCATAGTTCTCTGAGTCTACTTTCTAAACTACTATTTTTTAAAAATTGGTAGAGATTAAGAGGTTCAAAAAAGGGAGTCACAAAAATTGGTGTTGTTCTTGTCAAAAAAACATAACATAGCGCCTTTTGTGGCTCCCTCAAAAGGTTAACTTTTTCTTTTGGTATTTTTAAAATCACTTGAGTGAGAAATTAGCTAATAGCATGTAGTTTATGCCTGATTTTTTTGATATTTTTTTAGTGAATATTTGATTTTTTACTAATTTTCAAAGTGGACACAACTTGCAAATCAAAATTTTGGTTGTGCTACCCTTATAATTTCTTTTCCTTAAAAGTGGTAGGGCCACTAAAAATATTTTTAATAGAAAAAGAGAGATTACAATTTACCAATACAAGTTGAGAAGTTCTCAATAGATGAGAGATATATAGAAAATGAAGGAGAGACATTACAAAAATATCAAAAATATGTTGTAAATATACAACCCAAAGTAAAGGTAATATACATTATGAGTACAAGTAACTGAAGCTGATTAGGAAAAAGGAGAAACTATTGAATTGACTCAGACCAAAAAGGAAAAGCTACCAAAACATTGATATTGAGCAAAACCCTGAAGTGTAGAATGAAAGCCATACAGAGAGAAACCACCAAAAAATCCAATAAGAGAGAAGAAAATTAGGTGCCACTTTTAGTAGAATAGGTGATGTTCATAGGAGAAGTAAGGCTCGACATGGGGCTCAATGAGAGCATGGAAGATGAGCAACTAGATGACATTGTAGAGGTTTTTAATCAAATCACAAGAAAAGTTTCCATAGTGAAACTGCAATCTATGAAGTCGACAATCAAAATCATGTGGGAAATCATCAAGAATGCCATGTACCATAGAGGAGAGGAGAGTAGAAAGGAACCTTTCTGAAATCAAATGTTGGTGACATAAAATGGTCCCACCAAATTGGAACCCTACAAAATATCATAACTTTCCAAAACCAGTTGCAAGGCCAACAAGGGGCAAGTTTTTGGAAGTAGATACATTCCTGCTAAGAATTTAACCATTTCAACACACCAGAGAATTTCCATGATACTGAAGAAAAACCTTGAAGCTAAATTGTGAGGCAATTCCAAAGCATGGAATTCCATCCAATCCTAGCCAAGAATTGTTGAAATTGCATCTTCCACCTAGTTACATTCTATCACAAAAATCCTCAATTTCTCAAGCATGAGAGGCAAGTTGTCCTGAATCTGACAAACTTTCAAGAGCTTCTCAAAGCTCTCTTTCCTTCTATTCAATTGGAGCTATCTGCTTCTCCTTGTAAACATTGAGTGATTTAGAGCTTTTAGCTACTCACTGCAAAATGTATAAAAAAAATACAACTGTTGATGTTTAGGAGATTCTCTGAGTCACACAAAGAATCCACATAAAAAACATTCCTTTTCTCAAACTGCTACTACACAAAAAACTTACATTCTATTCATCATTCCTTTTTTCTTCACAAAATTCCCTCTCAAATTTGAATCTACCTGCCACATTTAATTCTTCTACAAATTGAGTTGCATGCCAAGAGCAGGTTGGAAAAGTAATCCCCAAAAACAAACTTCCAGCTGTGCTAGCAACAAATTCCCCTAACAGGTAGGTGGAAATGAGAAGAGGCTCAGGGGAAATTAATTTCTACAACACTCCCCTTTTGTCTGAAGCCGATGAAAAAATGATCAATTCTGATCCAAATTGAAACAATGCCCAAACTATTCCTTAGGCACTCAAAGTTGTACCTGCTCAAAGGCTTGGTGAATATGTCTACTAGATACTACTCAAACTTGCAAAATTTCATTCTAATTTCACCATTTTCAAATAATTCTCTAATAAAGTGATACCTGATAATTTCAATGTGCTTGCTTGTTCCATGAAACACAAGATTTTTCATCAAAGCTATTGATGAAACACTATCACAAAAGATTTTTGTTCCATCCTCTTGTTCTTCTCTCAAATCTGCCAAGATTCTTCTCAGCCAAATATTTGGAAATGTCGCTGCATTTGTTACTATATACTTAGCCTAGGATATTGATAAGGAAACTATGGGTTGCTTCTTGGAATCCCATGAGATAGCTCCTAAACCCAAATGAAACACATAGCTTGATATGCTCTTCCTATCATCCACACTTCCTCCCTAATCACTATCCATGTAACCAACCAACCCAAAATCATTTGTTTCACTATACAAAATACCATATCCTTTGGTTCCATTCACATACCTTAGGATTCTTTTACCCTCTTTCCAATGTGACTCTTTTGGTGTCTCCATAAATCTAGAAATTAGACTTACAATATGCATTATATCAGGCCTAGTTGTTGTTAAATACATTAAACTTCCAACAAAACTCTTAAACATGGTTGGATCTACATTTCTGTTGCAATCTTCCTTTCTCAACTTTAAACAAATGGTTGTTGGTGTGGGGGAAAGCTTTCTATCTTTCATCCTAAACCTTTTCAAAATCTCTGCTACATACTTTTCTTGAGAGATAAAAATACCATCATGCATTTGTTTTACTTCTATGCCTAGAAAATACCTCAAGAGACCTAAGTTTATTATTTCAAACTCTCTTTTCATGGCCTCTTTAAAATAAACAATGAATAAATCATCAACATACAAGACAATAACTAAAACCTTACCATCTCTCCCAAACTATTGTTTGTGTCCCTTGAAAAATAATCTTGGCTTATGTCTCTTTATTCTTCCGTCAACATCACTTTTGTTCATATAGACCCATTTCACTCCAATTACTTTCTTGTTGAGAGGAAAATAAGTTAACTCCCATGTTCTATTCTTCTCTATTGCATCTATCTCCTCATCCATGGTTTCACACCATTTTGTTTCTTTCATAGCATTATCAAAATAAATTGGATCACTATGAGAAAATAATGCAAAATTCACACTCTCATCAAATTATTCATCATACTTTTCACTTTGGAAGATATCCCTTAGACTCCTAGTCTTTCTTGGAATTAGGGAGGTGAGAGTAGGGTCTAAACATTCACTACTACTACTTTACTAAATAGACCCTGTCTAAAGTTGTCGATAGCTCTCGGGTGCCAATCCTCTGTCTATCTGTGGCTACTTTCCTTTCTATCTGCTAATGTCAGGAGTTGTTGTGAGCACTCTATGTCTAATTCTTTGACTATCTCTAACTATCTTCCTGACTATCTACCTACATTAGAAGATTTCAAGAGTTGTTGAGAGCAGTCTGGAGCTGATCCAAAGCTATTTGAAGAGAGTACAAGTACATATTGCTACACTTCTTATTCTTTTTCTTCTTCTTTAGGAGCTATTGGGAGTGGTTCTAAGCTATCAAAAACTATCAAGTTGTCCCATGCCTCATCCTCTAGGAACTCCATGTCTTTGTTGATGATGATTTTCTTGGTGATGGGATTATATAGCCTATAGGATTTTGACACTTCACTGTAGCCCGTGAAGATGCACTTCTCACCCTTTTCATCCAAATTTTGCCTCTTCTCATTTTTCATAAGTGCATATGCCACACATTTGAGCACCCTCAAGTGCTCAACCATCCACTTGCATTTTTTCCATGCCTCTTGTGAAATCTTGTCAAAAACTACCTTTGTAGGACTTCTATTTATCAAGTACACTACTATTGCTACAACTTCACCCCAAAATTCATTTGGGAGTACCTTGGCTTTTAACATATTCCTTGCCATCTCCACAATGATCCTATTCTTTTGCTCATCCACTCCATTTTTGTTGTAGAGTGTAACTAGTTGTTAGCTCCTTCTTGATACCATTTTACTTGCAAAAATTTACAAACTAATTAGAGGTATACTCTCTCCCTCTATTTGACCTTAGGACCTTGATGAAATGTTCACTCTCCTTTTGAACCTGGGCTTTCAACACTACAAACTTGTCAAAAGCTTTAGATTTATGCTGTAAAAAATAAACCCATGTATTATGGCTGTAATCATCTATGAAGGTCTTAAAATATTGAATTGTATTAATAGAAATTACTTGCATAGGGCCACACAAATTAATGTGCACTAGCTCCAATGTTGCTCTTTCCCTTCTATAATTTCCCTATTAAAAGGGCTACCTATGTTGCTTTCCTAAAATGAAGGTTTCACATCTATGACTAGGCTCTACAATGGTTGGAAAACCTTCAACCATACCCTTCTTTGAAAAAATACTCAAACCAGCATAGCCTAGGTGTCCATACCTGAGATTCCAAGGCTTGCAAGGGTCTTGAATGGCTTCCTTGAAGGCCTCTTTTCGTTGTAGTGTTGTACATTTTCTTGTAGTTGTAGACTGAGTTGAGAAACACCTTTCTATCCTCAATGGAAACATCCTATTCTTCATCATTCACATTGCTGCAACTATTTTCTTGCTTCCATATTTTTCATAAATAATTCATTCACCCTTCTCCATCAAAAATTTCAAACCATTTTGGATCAACTTTCCAATACTCATTAGATTGTGCTTTATACCAAGGAAAAAAATGCATCATCAATCTCCTTCTTCTCACCATGCTTGATTCAAAAAATAACAAACCACTTTCCCATAATTGGAACTATTTCTTTGTTCCCCATTTTTATTTCAGATTTAACATTCTTATATTTAATGAAAGAAATAAAATTTCATTACCACTCATATGGTTACTACAATCACTATCTAAAAATCATACCTCATCACTTCCTTGCTTAGCAATGTTGCACATGATGAAGGACTTTTACTGATTACCTTCATCCACTTTTTCATGAACCACATTTACACATTGCTTGGACTGATCACACTACTTTTTCTAACAGTCACTTGCATAATGGCCAAACTTATGGAAATAGTAGCATTCAATATTGTTCTTTTCACCTTTCTTACTCGAGTTGTTTTTCTTCTTGGCTTGTCCGAAGCTGGATTGAGAGTTGCTTTCTCCCTCTTAGTTGTGTTCTCATCCTAAGCTATCTTCTCCAACATTACCACATTTGTATCTGCCTCTAGCACATCTAGAGCTATTTCCACCTCTCCCCCCACCTCTTGCATTTGATTGAGCTTCGAATGCTTGCTATTCAGAAGAAATTGTAGACCTATTTAGGCACTACTCATGGGTTTGTAGAGAACCCATTAGCTCATCAATGGAAAAGATTGAGAGATCCTTTTCCTCTTCAATGGCAATCACCACTGCATCAAAATTTTTTGGTAAACTTCTGAGGATTTTCTCCACAGTCCTTTTATCTTCCATGAATTCTCCATTCACTCTCAACTAGTTTATCAAACTTGAGATTCTTGTGTGAAATTTTGAGATGGAATATTGTCCTTCATTTGGAGAGTCTCAAACTCTCTTCGAAGAATTTGGAGCTTCACCAATCTGACTTTATCAGTCCCTTTGTAGTTGGATTGGAGGATTTCCCAAGTTTCCTTTGCATAGTTAGATGTTACTATTAAGAGAAAAATGGTTTATGTCAATTCTACTTCAATCAAACTTAATGCTTTTTCATCTTTCTACCTTAACTCCTTCAACTGGGTCTTTTTTTGTTTGTGAGAACAACATATGTTGTTGGATTAGTCACATTATTGAACCCATTGATTACAAACTCCCACAAATCATTAGAAACCATTATGGTCTTCATCTTCTTTTCTCAAACCTCAGAGTTATGCTCATTAAATAGTGGTGGATGCTACCAACTCTTACTTTCATCTCCATCCATGTCTAGAACAAGAAAACTTTAAACACCAAAAAAAATGCCCAACTCACTCAAGACTTAGGGCCTTCTAGCTCTAATACCATGTTAGAAATTTAAATAGGATAAAACCTATAGGGTTGCAACCCTATTTCCCCAAACAACAAGGGAATATAGAAAAAAAATGTGGAATAGACTTGGAGACACAAAAATGGGCATGCAATATTTTTTTTGTATTAACTTAGAAAAATAACAAATTACAAAATGTTGTCAAATCAAAACTGCAATCTATTGATTGAAAACAAAACTTGCAACAATCTAGAGTTGCACCCACAAACTCAAAAAATTTCAAAAGCTTCTCAGAGCTCTCTTTCCTTCTATTTGATCAGAGCTATTTGTTGCTCTTGGAAAGCACTAAAGGATTTGGAGCTTTCAACTGGTCATTGCAAAATACACAAAAAAAAATACAATTGTTGTTGTTCAGGAGCTTCTCTGAATCACACAGAGAACCCACACAAAAAATCTTGTTCTCAAACTATTGTTGCACAAAAATCTTACTCACATTCTATTCTTAATTCCTTTTTTCTTCACAAAACTCCCTCTCAAATTTGAATCTACCTCCCATATTTAATTCTTCCACAAACTGATGTACACGTCAAGAGTAAGTTGGGAAAGAAATCCCCAAAAAAAAACTTCCAATTGTGCTGGCAACAAATGCCCCCTGAAAGTTAAGTGGAAAAGGGAAGAGGATCAGGGGCAATTAATTTCTCCAAGTATCATACATTTTTTTGGATATTGTAGTAATTCTATTTGCAACAAAGGATTCATAAATTCCTCCACCTTTGTCTAAAAATATGGAGTGATTCTATACTAGGAAGAAAAATGAAGATGGGATATAACAAGTGTTAGCGCCAAATAAATATGTCTTGGGGAACTACACTGATCACAAAGCCACCTACCAATTAGAACAGTATCAAAGGGAATATGAGAAATAAATAGAGGTAGTCGCCAATACAAGCAAACCCAAATTGGTGAACCAACACATGCAGGATAGATACTGCAAAATTTCTTGCTGCCAAAAACAACCAAAGCAAGCACAATTTGCTGATAAAACCTAGGTAAAATTCCATTCAATTTTTTTGAAATTGAAGCCCCCTTCAATCATAAAATATATTACCAAACAAAATGACGCTAACCTTGGAAGTTAATAGAAAATATTTAATTTTCCACAAATCAAGAAGAAAAGTCTTGAAAACTAGAATTAGGATTATAGGAGAGGAATCAACTTAGACATGAGAATAAACCCAAGCATTCCTGGCCCATGAAAATTTTCAGTTCAGTGAAAGTTTCGATTGCTTGATTGGCCAAGAAATCTGTACATGGATTGGCTTCTCTATACCAGTGCATGATCTAGGATGAGGTGAAACTTTTGAGTTGGGACAAGATGGGTGATAATAGATAGTTCAGATGCCAAGCTTCATTTTTTCTATTTTTAACTATAGATATTAACACCAAGAATCACCTTCAATAATAACATGAGAAAAAAAAAAGTTTAGAGAAAAAGTCAATACTAAGTCGCAAAGCATTAAAATCTACAACATTGTTAGTTCCATCAACAAGTCCTTCACATACAACCCCCAAAAAATTACCTTGCCAATCTCTTAAAACAATAGTTGCACTAGACTTGCCCGAGTTGCCTTAGGAGGCCCCATCAAAATTGATTTCTATAAACTCACGAGGAGGAAGAACCCAATTGATTATCTTTCTATTGATTGGATATTTGTAGACTTGAATAGACCCAACCCTTGGGGGTTTGATTAGAGGCTAGTTTTTGAGGATGAAATGATCCCATGAGGAAAAAATTCTTGAAACATTTAGACTTTTAAAAATACCAGACATAGTTACTTCAAAAATAGAGTTCTCAATCTTCTACAATCTTCTGTAATATTTGACATGCATTTAGAGCCTTTTATTTAAATATTCTATTTTTCCTTTTGAGACAAATATTCCAACAAACAATAGAAGGGCCTATCTCCAAAATAAAAGAAAAGGAATAGTTGGGAAAGAGGAGAAGACAACTAAGAAAATGATTCAAGATTGACTTGTGAAGAGGACTTTTCCACCCAAGTTTCTTCATAAACCAAGTCTAGCATTGATGGGAAAAGTTACAATAGATGAGGAGGTGAGAAAAAGATGTATAAGACTGGCCATATAAAATAAAAGAAAAAAGAGGAGTGATCCCATAACTGTCAAGACGCATCCCTATTAATATTCCATCTTTCAAGGCAATCCAAGTATGAGCTCTTGCTTTAGGGAGGACATTCGGCCCCCAATAAAGTTTAAAAGGCCATGGCCTTGATAAATTAGAAGTTAAATAATTATATCCATCTTTTAATTTGTAATTTCTAGATTTACTTTTGGTCCAGATAATAGAGTCATGTTTATTGGACAGGAAAATTTATCTTTTCCTTAGTTCAGATTTGAGTGAAATTTTCATGTGAATTGGAACCAAAAGAAAATAAAAATATTTCCAACCAATCAGGTTTTGATTACCAAGGAAGAATTGCAACTAATCTCTAACTTTATCTCCCCAAAGTGCTTTAAGAGCAGTCTTGATTTTAACCCAATCACCAAGAGTTCTAAGGGGTTTGTGTCTGTTCTAGGAACCCCTATAATTTTTGAAAACTAATCAATTTTTTTTTTTTAATATGTGTAGAATGGAGTCTAGTTTAAAAAATTTAATTTATTTGAAATTATAATCAATGGTACAAAAATAAAGTAAAAAATACAAAACAATAGTTGTTGAAAAAACACACAAATAAAAGAAATTCAAGATGAAAGTCTTTACATTGTCAAAATGTGAAAAAATTGCCTCGTTAAATAGCTAAGAGAGAGCACAACATTACCCAAGTGTTAGATTTACTTGACCTTTAAACATGTGTAAACCTTACGGTTAGCACAATGAGATTATGTGAAATCCTGTAGAATATGGAAAAACATGTATTTGGATGTTGTGAAGACTCTCAAACCTTTGGGTTGGAAATCCTAAGAAAATCCAAGCCTGATGCTTAGGGATTCCCAAAGAAAGATAAAACATAAGCACATTATAATGCGCTACCATTATTTGAATGCATTGACAAAATGTGAGTGTGTTATAATGCGCTCACATTTTGGTCAACATTAAAAAAATATTCTTTTTTCTTTCTATTTCTTCTTGGTATTTTTTAAGGAAACTATATAAATTTAAGTATAAGTTGATATTTATATATGGAAATTTACTTTCTTATAATTTAAGTTATATTTCATGTATATATTTTTAGGATGTTTGAGAATTGTTTTAGATCTCTAGGAGTTATAATGAAAATTATAGTTTTTGGAAGATCTTTAAAAAATTTAGAATTATTCAAATTTTAGTGTTCGACATATCCATTCCATTGTCCTTTCGGTTATGTCCATTTCCTCTCTATCCTCCATCCTTTCTCTCCAGAACTCCTCCCCCCCTTCCTCCTCTCTCTCCACCTCCCTCTGTCTATGTCTATCTCCCCTCCCCATCTCTCTACCTACCTCTCCCTCCATCACTCTCTACCACTCTCTATATTTCTCTCTATCTTACCTCTCTCACACCTCTCTCGCACCTCCCCTCTCTCCCTCCATACTTCTCTCCCTCTCTTCTTCACTATCTATATATATATATATATATATATATATATATATATATATATTCTCTCTCTCTCTCTTTCTCCATCCACACCCTATCCACCTCTCCCTCCCTCCCTCATTCCCTCTCTACTTCTCTCTATCCCTCCTCTCTTTCTCTACCTCTCCTTCCCTCTCTACTTATCATTTTATCCTCTCCCCCTCTATTTACCAATCTCTCCCTCCATTGTTGAAAATTGATTTGATTTTGTAGCTTAATACTTTGTAAAACTATTATACTTGTTGATCTAAATATGTATTCTTTTTTACAAATTCTTTGTGGGTGATTATATGATTAATCCATTTTATCATTTGTAGAATGAAGACATAAGGTTGTAGAATAAATAGAATAAATATTAGAAGACACACAACATATACTATGGAGAAACCATTTTGGGAAAAAACTCCACAAAGAATCAATGTATTATTTAATCTTTGAAGTAGATTACAATAATTCCAATTCTTTCTTGAGAATGCTTCTTTTTCCAACATCAAATCTTATTCACAACCTACAATAAAACTAATACAAACTCTCTTCAACTTGCATGATATAAATAGGAAATAATCAACCTTGTAAAATCCAAAGAGTTATAATTACAATGATCAATTCCTATCTCCAAAATGGTACACCTATCTCTTGCAAGTAGATTTCTTTCGTGAAGAACAATGTCAAAACATGTGCTTCATCCATTTGTGCATCCCAAAATGAAGTCATAACTCAACCTTTATTACATAAATATCTTCAAGGCTTATCCACAAAGTAGGCTCCCAATAATGGGCCCACTTAGCTCAGCCTTTTGAAATATCTTAGCATGCAAATGGAGTTAATTCCAAGAAGCCAACTTGGGCACCCAAGGTGGGTCCAAGTCATTCTCTATTACCTGAAACACATATCTCCACCATTCATGCAAACATCATGCATGAATGATCTCCCCCTATTAATTGAAAGTATCAACTTTCTATTTGACATGCAACTAAATTCATTAGCCATGTAATTGAAGTCAACTAAAGTCAACTACATGCAACTCAAAATAACTAACATGCAACTGAAGATGACTGAACTAAAATGAACTGTATTGAACTGAATTGAATAGTACCACTCCACATGCATTGTAATTATCAATCCCTATTTTGTAGGAACAAGACATGCATTGCATAAGAGTTATCAATCCATCAAATAGTTAAATGAACCAAGGTATGTCCCTTCTCCCATGTGTGCACCCATCTATTCCTATTTTGTAGGAGCTCTCCTAAGGAATCTACACATGTTCCTATTATTTAGGAATAATTGCAAATATCAATTAACATGATTATTTCATTCAAAATTAATCTTTCTAATCCTATTGTTTGAGAACAATTTTTGAGGACTTAGGAGATACATGAAATAAATAATGTTTAGGATTGTAATTAAATCCAAGATAACTTATCTATGGGAAATAGTTTCATAAGATAATCTGCAATATTAATTAAAGTGTCAACTTTCTCAACTAATACCTTCCTAGTATCAACCAAACCAATACCTTTCCCAAGTCTTTTTATCCAAACTTCCTCTTTGGAGGCATGTTAAACTACCGAGTGTGTTGAACTCATGTTCAACCAAGGTGTAGGCTCCTCAATATTTTTTGTTGAAAATAGTTTTTCTTGCAAGTAACCATTCCAACAAATATGTCTTAACATAAGAGAGCTCAAACCTCACCTATTTCTCCTAGTATCCATGTGGACCTGTAACCAACCAATCCATGACAAACTCCAAATGCAAAACAACACTTTCATGAAGTAATCAAGAAAATGATTGATGTACCAAATACTTAAGAAAACTACACAAGATCAATGGAAAAACTCTAATCATGAATCGGGAACATAAATATGACATCCATGATCTAACCATCTCCTACTAGGAGATCACAAACAATATTATTTGAAATAACCAATGCATCATTACTATCATCTGAGGATTCTTCTATAGAAGCATCATAACTCTCTTTCTTGTTCTTACAATCCTTCTTCACATGTCCCGGTTTCCCACAATTCCAACACTTTACCTTACTTCGTCCTTCTCACTTACCCTTCCCTTGTCTCCCTTAGGTTCCTTTTTCTTAGGCCTACCTTTTACAAACAAGGAATCTTGGATTTCTATTTTTAGACTTCCTCCTCATCTCCTCTAATAGGAGTGTAGGAATTATATTCTCCATCTTTAGATCTGCACCACTACCACTAATAGCAACAATTAGATTTTCCCAAGATTCTAGTAAAGAACAATGTAATAAAATGCATTTATCTTCATCTTCTAGCTTTACATCTACATATGCTAATTGACTTAGAATCAAATTAAAATCATTTAAATGATGTGCAACAGAATCACCATATTTCATCTTTAAAGAATACAATTGTCTTTTTAGATACAACTTATTAGTAAGACTTTTGGTTTGATAGATATCACCTATTCTCTTCCACAACTTATATGTGGTAGTTTCTTCTAAA
>VDFB02332910.1:0-132852 GCA_007258455.2 Sequoia sempervirens
GGCAATTAGGCATGGCTAATGAAGAAGAGATGAAACTGGCAGAGGCATTGTATATGGCTGGAAAGAGACTTGGTAAAGAATTTTAGTCAAGAGAAAATGAAGAGAACATTCTTCATTTGTTAGAACAATGTTTGAGACAAGTGGAGCCATCACCTTTAGAGAAAATGGAGTTGGCACTAGCTCCTGCAATGAATTCTTTGAATCAACCCTATTGGTTGGGGCATCCTGATGAATAAACCAAGCTGCTGATTTCTTTTTGTTTCATGGAGATAATAAGAATTGTAAATCCCCATTTTCCCTATGAGGTTGAAACGATGAAGATCATATTAAATATGATAGTGGAGAGTTTTCAAGATTTGGATGAAACTAGAAGTATTTTTTTTCCAAGAAGAGTTGCTATACTGAAGATATTTTCTAAACTCAAAGCAAGTATGTTGCTGGTTGAATTAGGTATGCAAGATCGAATATATTATTTGATCCATTACCTCTTCATTTCAACTTGGAGTGAATAGGAGGAGGTTGCAGTGGCAGCAATGAGAAGCATTTTAGTTTTGACTATCAATGAGATGGATGACATTCCAAAATCCGTCCTAACTTTTTTGTTAAACATTCATGAACAAGAAGGAAAGAATTCCTCTACGACTAGTTTGTTGATCAGAGATTTGTTCGTTCAGTGTGAGAGAAAATTGAAGCCACACTTGAAGAAGATAGAGCAGAAAAATGAGGTAGTTATTAGTGCAAAGGATGGAAATAAAATGTTGTTTCTCAATGATTCTAAGGCGGTTTCTCAAGAAGTTCCTATTGATATGAAATTGTTCACACATGTTGAGGGTGAGTGCAAGGAGGCAACATCAATTTTGAATACATATGAATAATTTATGACAAGTGACCAAGAAGATTTCTTAGGTATGTATGTGGATGCTAATGACAAAATCAGCAACACATCTATTCATGATGGGTTTGTTGAAGATAAAAATGATAAATTAATCAAAGCAGCCAGCTTTGATGACTCTTATTTCGAATATGATGATAGTGGCAAAGGCGGTATTGAGCTTGATCATCAAACTAAGCTCTTGGAGGAAGTTACTGATGAAGATTTCAGTTTGAATGGAATGAGGAGTGACTCATTCAATGAGTCAACAATCCAAGAGGAGCATGAAGATCTTTTTCCTGTTAATCATTACAAAAAACCCTTTTGCATTTGGGATCTTGGTGAGATGGCACCAAGGTATGTTAAAGAATTTGAGTGGGATAAATTTCCCTTTGATCCTGATAAAGTTCAAAATTCATTTTGTATTGCAAGCTATGAATTCATTGGAGAAGACGTTGTCTTTGATGAAGAAGCTTGTTTGGAAAAGCTCCATATTCCTTTGAGGTAGTTGTAGCCACTAAAGCAGAGTATGTTGCTACCAATACTTTAAGAGAATCAATCAATAATGATTCATTATTTGAAGATATTGTTGTTAGGAGGGTATGTGCAGGATCATCATGCAAAAAACAGGCCCTTAAGTGGCAAAAAATTCAGAAAAATCAGTGTTAGGCAACTTGATGTAAATATTTGAATAAGTTATCTATATTATTTCAAAAATATGTAAGAATATAATTTGTAGAAAATTGAATGTAGTTTCTAAAATACTAGGTTTATGTAAAAATAAATAAAATCTATTTGGTGAAAATTTGAAATTTCAATGCAGTAGTACTTAAATTTCAGGGAAAAAATAAGAAGTAGGTGTCTGTCTGACCACCCTAACCATAATAAAATGATAATATTTTTTTGTAAGATTTTATATATAAGTAGAGGACTCATGTTCAGATGTGATGCATATTTTTTTCTAATTTTTTTCCATGTAAATAATTAATTATGAATTTTTTATTACAACTTTTAGAAAATATAAAAACTCATCTGTTTGACCACCTTAACTTGGTCAAAACTTCATGAAATTTAATTTTTCTTTTTTTAATCCTATAGTATGTAAAGCATAGAATGTGACGTATGTTTTGGATTCAAAAAATATGATACCGTTTGAAAGTTATAGATTTTTTTCAATCAGCCTATCGATTAGGACTTTAGTCATAATTTTAATACAAAATGAATAATAATTATTTATTAAATTCAAATTAAATCATAATTTATATTTTTGGAAAGATGAGAATCTCCTCTAAAAACTCTTTTTGTTTCATTAATTTTGGGTGAAAAAAAAGTCGTCAGCCACATACCCTACAAATATTGCCACTTTTTGGCGCACCATGATCCTGCACATACCCAAGAAGGAAGCTGATTTTGAGAATCAGGTCAAAGAAAATAAATCATAAAAATTGATGTTTGATGAGCAAAGCTTATTTTATAATTTTGATCATGGGCATAAAGAGTTGCAAGTTTTGAAGGATAACTTAATGGTTTCAGAAGAGAAAATTGTTAAAGCATTATCAAAATTTGATAGCACACACAATTTTGTTGAAGAACTCTACTGGAAGTTTTAGTTTGAAGAGAGACGGAATGGAGTTAAAGGAGTCACTCTTTCCAAGTTGCAAACTATCAAAGAAACATTGGAATCATTAAAGATAGATTATTTGCATTTGATCTCAGGTAGAGATAATGCCATTAAGTTTGCAGAAGAGACCTATGATGCCTACCAAGAGAAGGAGAAAGAGGTTGATCGTCTTTACCTTGATCTTACCTTAGCTCATCACTCTTTTTGCAAAATAGAAAATCAATCATCTATGGCAGCCACACTTATGGAACAAGAAGCTAATACAAGGCTAATGGAGATCAAGCAAATAGTTGAAGGAATAAATGAACTCCATAATGTTGAAACAATGCAAAATGCCAAAGAGATTCAATATGTTGATAGTGATTGTAAGGTAAATCAAGAGTGTGAACTCTTGAGTTGGGAAGAGAATTTTCCTCAAGAAGGGATAGCTTGCAGCCATGAGCTAGATGTGATGACTGGTAATGTGTGTGATATTCATCATGCTACATTCTATGGATCAGTAACTAATGATGGGCATCTTCAAGTTGAAGAAGATGTGCATGAATTTTATGAAGACACCAATGAAAGGGATGAAGGAAATATTGTTTCTATGATTGTGTACAACAATCCACCATCTTCACATGATTTGTTAAATTATGAGTTGATTGAAAATTTCTATGTGGATAGCATTGGTAAGAAGTTTTATGTTTTTGACATGCATAATTTTATAGTCAAGCATAAGATAATGTTGGTGGATCCATTCTATATGTCAAGCAACACTCTCTTGCGATGGATAGTAAATGAGCATTTAATGGTGTTCAAACTTGAACTAGCTGGTTTTCACTCAGCATTAACCAATGGAAGAGTACCACCTATCTTAAAATGGTTGATGAGGTCAGGTCTTGGAGAGATGCATCAAATTGTGGGAGAACTTTCAGACTTGCCCCTTTGGCTTCTAGATTGTGCATTGTTGATGAGTGATTATTCTAAAATGCTAGTCAAGAAAGGTTCAAACTTTTCATTGATGGTTGTAGCTGATTACATGGGTTTGTGTGCTCGAGACTTTCACTATGGCTCTTGGAGATATGTTGGGAATTCTTCCCGATGTGTTGGAGATTATTTGCGGTTGGGAATTCATGCTTGGAATTCTCAACATGGCTTGATGGAGATTGTTGCAAGTAGAAAAAATGATCTTTGGAGAGATAAGGATTCAATTCTCAGAATCTTTGATGCTGCCCCCATCTTTACCAATCATTTGATGATTCCTTTGGTTCATCTATTGGTGGATTGGAGTGATACTTCAAACAAAAGATGGCTTAATGATGGGTTGGAGTCTCTTGAGGGGATGTTTCCAGCCTTGGGCAGGAACAGTTGTGATATTATGGAAGTTAATTTCTAGTGTCAGAATAGTTGTTCTATTCTTTGTATGCTGATTTTCCTAAAATCAGACTTTAATTGGTTTACTTCAGATGTCATGGGCATCTGGTATACTTATTTTTTCTCTTCACAATCTCTTATCAATGATGGTTTTTGGTCCCAAAGGTGGGAAATGATGTTTCATAGTGATTTGGATTAGTTTTGGATGTTGTTCAAATTATTTTTCAATGATCATCTTTGTTCAATCTCTAGCACTAGTGTTAGGGGCAGTGAACCTTTGCTTGATTTGGTTCAATTTTTTGAGACTATGGGGGAGAGATTGGTGGAAATTTTTAGAAATTTTCTTGGATATGTTAGCATTATTCAAAGGGGGTATTATACATCCTTGTGGAATTTTGAGGATGTAGCTACTATGACTTTCAAAAGAGTTGTTTTTTCCTTTGTAATTAGCTATGATGGAGACACACTTGCTATTGTGACTCGGTTTGTTACTTTGAGGAGTTATGTTGATGAGAATATTTTTGAGTTGCTTAAATTATTCTTCATTGTTCTTAGAATGGTGATTGACATTGAAATTGCTAATGGTAATTCCTCAGAGTTTATTGAGCATGAGACGCTGCTAGATTTTGATTCAATTCCTTCCATGTTGTTCGACTTGAATTTCAAGCATGTTATCACTTTGAGGTTGCAGGGATGGTTAGTGTAGTTATGGTGCAATGATTTCATTTGTATGATTAGAGTAGAGCAACATCAACATGGTGGAGTTTTTCAGAGATGGACATGGGACCCTGGGATCCTATATATTTGGTGGGATCAATTTGGAGTGTTGTGGCATTGCTTGAGGACAAGCAATTTTGGGAAGGGCAGACTGTAATGTCCCCATTTTGGCCATACACTCTTCTTTTGGATTTAGCCTATTTCTGGAAATCTGTACGCTAAGCTGAAGTAGAAAACTAGGGTTTCCTCTTTCAGATACTGCTTAGTTAGCATTCAGAGGATGTTGTGCAAACTTACTATTTATAGTAGTTTGCTATTTTTAGCAAGTCTATCTTTTGGCAGTATCTATCTAGCAGCAATTCAATCCTTTGCAGTTCAGTGTTCAGTTTGGCTTTCTGATGGTTTTGAAGTTAACTTACTATTTTTGGAATTTACTATTTTTAGTAAGTTCATTTTTGGCAGAAGCATCATCATCAACTTGGTTCAGTTTGGCATTTGTCAGTTTGTTATTTTTAGCAATTCATTTGTTGCAGCTTGGGCATTGTATTTGGTTATCTCCTTGGACTGAGTTTCAGACTTAGTCAATTTTCATGTCTTGAAGTTGTACCCCACGCCTAGGCTTGATGACTTCAAGTTGTTTTAAAGAAGGGGACATAAAGGGGTCAAGTGAGCATTTAATTATTTAATAAATGCTTTATTGTTGCATTATGAAATGGATTCCTAAAAGGGAAGTTGAATGATATTTTAATATTTCAAAAAAAAAGTGAAATGCTTAAAGTGGCGTCCCTTTTGGAAGTTGAAGTGATTCAACTTCTTGGAATTTGAAGAGTCTCTTGTTGCTTCATTTGCCAATTGAAACCTGTATATTGTTGCTGTTTGAAGAGCTGATTATCCATTCATGTTATCATACTGTTATGCTGTCGGAATGACAAATGAAATCTTGCTTCGAGGATGCTACCTCCTAGCCAATTATCCAATTTCATGTTTGAAATACAACACCTAGTTGGAATTCACTACTTCTCATCTAGACTAGCAGATTAAGCTTGATTGTGAAGAAATTTTGAAGATTTATCAATTTTGGTTTTGCTGTTTCAACTACAGCTGAAGGTGATTTTAATTTATAACTTTATTTTCAGTTGGAATTTGGTTATGGGAATTTCATCATTCTAATTGTTGACCAAGGGCGACTCTTCATGCCAATTTTGAGATTTTATGATTGAGGATTTGACTTTTAAAGAGAAATCGCCCCTTCAAGGAGGGTCATACTTTTCTGGAAGTGCTTTGGAATTTGAAGCTATTTTGTCATCTCAGCTTGGTCGCCTACCTTCTAGCAATCCATTGCACTTGATCTCATTCAATTTGGAGGTGAAATGAGTGAGTTATGAATATTTCTTTGGTTTCACAGTCTGCTGATTAAGAATTCCATAACTTGGTTTTTATATCAGATTCATATGTTTTCTGTTTTGATCATAATTCTATCATTGGGAAAGTTAAGGAACATTATAGAACTCATTCTTCTCTTCTAGTCTTATTTCTCTATCATTGTAATACATGTTTTTGCAGTCTTTTGAATTGTAAGATTTTGATTAGTAGTACTAATCCAAACTATGTTATTGCTACAACTACTTGTTTCATTTCCTATTAATTACCCCTGGATGGTTTACCACTAGTGTGGAGAAAGAACTTGTTTATCATTGTACCCACTTTCAAGTGGTGAATCCCCACTATTTTGTGGATGCCCGCCACAGCAGATGAATTAGTTTGTAATAGCTTCATGGCTAGTTATCCACCTATTAATTTCTAGTTTTCAATTAAACACTCTGTCATATGTTAGCACCTCACCCTCAGTGGGATCTTGAGTGCACATTCTTGATGTTAAGTAGTTTCTTTCAAGTACAGTTCTTTAATTTCTCCACCATATGACAACACCTTTCCATCATTTGGATTGAGTGTGCATTCTTGGCGTCGAGTTCCTTTAAGCTTGGTTTCCATTTTGATTCTAACGCTAATCCAGTTGGCTATTGCTGGTTTATGTTGTGTAATTCCTTCAAAAAAATTGGTTACCATATTTCATCAAGTCAAGGAAGCTAAGGTTTCATCATCTCAAGTCACTAAGATATCATTTTTTAGATATTCAAGGGAAGATTCTTCATATTGTAGCAGCAATCTAAGATCAATCATCATGGCAAGGTATTAATCCCTTCATTTTATGTTCATTCTTCATATTATTTCTTCATTTAGTTTAATTACCTACAAAGGGGTTTGAGCTTGAGGAAAACCCCCATGCCCTCACATTCAACATTTCTTCTTCTCCTCTTTTGTGTTTGCAAATTTAGGAATCTTGGAGGATTAGAAATCATTGAAAATTGTATTGCAATTTTTTTCAAGTCATATTTTGATTGGATAAGGAAAAATAACAACAATAAGTCACTTTTAGTCCCGAATTTGATAGTTTCAGAACCAGACACCTAAAGAAATAGAAAGTGCAGACTGAAGGATCCTATTTACAATTTTGAATCTTTAGAAATTAAAAAATGGACTCATTCACCATTAGTGGTGAATGAGTCCCACTACTAGGCTTGATTTTGGTTTTCTGCAGTTTTGGATACCCATTTGTCTGAAACGGGTTTTGGGATAGTTTCTCAGAAGTAGGACTAATTCACCTAGAATGGCAAATGAGTCCTCATAGGAAAATTTTCTAGAATCAACAACATTCCAGAATTCATTTCCAGTCTCCATCAAGTTCTCAGGTGCACACTTTCAGTTTCATCAAATTCTGTTATAGTTTGCATTAATTTCTAGGTGTTTTTGCATATCACAATGTAGTTTCCAATAAATTGCAGTTCTTCAGTTTTTCATTTATAATCAATCCATTTTATCACTCCTTTGCATTTAGATCACTACATTTAGGCATATTTTCATTATACTTACATTAGTTTGAGTGAACTACCTAGGTTTTCTTCTTATCTCTCTCCATTTAGGTGAGAGACCTTAATTGAGCAAGAGAAATACATAGCACCCAAAAATATATGGTTCAACAAGTTAGCAAAAGATAAAGATCTAATCAGTGGTGGTCCTACATTGTGCAACTTTAAGATAAATTCTTCTCTTTGCAGGATCGAAGGACAAATGTTATCAAGAAGTTTGTGGCACTCAGAGACATGCTTTTGTTTCTAGTGCTCTTGGTTGTATTGGTGAATTATCAGAGATCAATCTTAGTCCCAATACTTTAACAGATGGTATAGAGTCTCTAACTAAACTTGGGCTATTTTACAAGACTCTTGTTAGTGAAAAATGTTCATGGGAAGAAGGTGAAGCATCATGGAAGGCTATCTTGAAGAGTTTCAAAGATTCTTCTTCAAGTTAATTTGAAGTTATGTTCATATCATTCTAGTTACTTTTTGATGCACATTTACATTTATACCAGACCCCTTCCTTTGTCATTGATGTGAAAGGGGGAGAGATAAAGAATCAAAGGAAAAAGCTTTTGTGAAGAACAATTTTGATAGGGGGAGCAGTGAGAATATTTAGTTGCGGTATACTTGAAAAGTTTTTGTCATGCATGTTTCCATCAATGCCAAAGGGGGAGATTGTTGGGAGCCTTACAACATGAGCATGAAGTATGGATGGTTGTGTTGGTTGTTCCTATGTTTCCATTGATATCAACATGGTAATAACTATCAATTCCAAAGGGCGATATTGTTGGAAGCCTTGCAACATGAGCATGAAGTATGGATGGTTGTGTTGGTTGTTCCTATGTTGTCATTGATATCAACATGGTAATAACTATATGGTGATAACTATATGGGAAGTTTTCTTGTTTTATCAGAAGTTGTTCTCTATTGGTAATACTCCTTTGTGATGGATCAGTGTGTTGGTGTTTGAATCCAAAATTCACAGAAAGATATGATATGAATCTAATCTCTTAACCATGTTTTATTGACTTATTCAAACAACTATATCCTAGATCTTGAGACATATTTTTCTATGAACAAAAAGTTATATCTTTGACATAGTTTAACTCTATATCCTACTATTGTTCTATGTGTGGTATACTATGTAGGAGACTCCACATTCTACTATTGTGAACATTCTTATACTATGGTTTTTTTGATAGTCTCTTTACTAGTATTATGATGGGAAATTAATGTGTTCTCAAATCTAGAAGGTGTTTGCTTTGATAATTATTTGTTGGTTTGGAAAGCTATGTTTTAGTCTTGGTCAACTCATCGAATGCAATATATTATGAATACTAAATATAGCTGACCTGGCATAATGCACTACATTGATATAATGTTCAACTATTATATGGCGCCAACGAAGAAGGTTTTGATTATTTTGTGTTCATCTAATTAGGCTGACCTAATTGATGAATAAGATATGCTTGTATATATATAAGATTTTTTGAGGAATGAAAAAAAGCAAGAGTTGTGTGAGAAAAAGAAAAGAGAAGGAGAAGTGAATGTGAATAGAGGAGAAGATCAAAGCCTAAATGTTTTATCAGTAGTGATCAATACATATTTTTTGAGCGACTATTGTGGGATGGAGTACTTTATATTGTAAGCTTCAGTGGAATTGAACACTGCACATTGAAGGTGTATTCTATCAGTTCAATCTTTTAGCAGTGAGCCATATTTTGTACTCAGGATGTGAGGCTTTTAAGGATAGTGAGTCCTGGTAGTGAGCCCCTTAATATTCTGTATCCGGATATAAGATATTGTGAGTTAACCCTCACCGTGGTTTTTCCCAATTTGAGTTTTCCACATAAAAATATTGGTGTTCATGTGTATGATTGCATTGACTTATTTCTATGTTCTCTCTTGTTGATTCAGTCAAAATTGTGATAATGTTTATGTGGATTTCACTAGTAGAATTTGACAAATAAATGACTATGTGGTGAAAAGTTTTAGTCACATGACTAAAAATTACTAAATTCTACTAATTTGGTCATTGGGTAAAATCACAACTAAATAATTGGTTAGACAAATAAAAATAACTAAATAAATTACTATTACTCTATTCTTTTTTCTTTTGAATTTGATCATAATCCATAAAGCTTAAGCCCCCCTCCATGGGACCCCTATCTAAGCAGGCCATTTGGCCACATAGGTTGCTTGGTGCACCAAAAATACCTATTGTGTGGAAAGAATTACCTCTCGGTGCAGTCTTAAGGCCTTCACCAATTTTGTATATATTATAAATTCAATATTACATAAATTACTACTTCATTTTGTTCCATTCTTCAATTATATTATATCTCATTTATAATATTACATATTTTATAGAATACTTACTCTTTTGCATTATATTCTTAAAATTTATATCTACTATACAAATCTAAAAATTAAATAATTCACTACTACATAAAGGAGAGGTTTAAGACATTAATTTAAGACAATATATCTATAATTTTCTTATTGTCTTAAAATAAGACAATAAAAAAATACTTTTTTTCTAAAATATATATATTTATTTCCCTCTCTTTGTTCCTTTTCCTCCAACATCCATTTTCCTTTTCCCTCCCTTATTAATTTGGCATGCATTTTGATGGTCATCTTCATCTTCTTCCTACCCCTATCTATTCACGGCTGCAGATTTTCTTGGAAGATCATGATGACTATTAGGGAGGGATAGTCACACATTTAGAAGGGCATGACATCCCTCCTTGTGGTTGTCCAAGGTTGAAGGCCAAATGTGGCATGTCGGCTGAAGGAAAACCCATGATGTCATAAATGGGCATTTTTTTGGTTAGATTTAGGAAGAAAAAGGAAAATATAATATGAAAGGGGAGGTTGATTAGAGTTGGGAGGAGATTAGATGGCATAAACCAGAGTTGGACATAGTTATTTAAGTTCTTTCTACTACTTCGTTGAGAATGCAACATAATTTGTGTAGAACGTTGAGGGGTTCATAATATTTTTTTCCTTTAAAGTGTGTCTTTTTTTTTTTCTCAGTGACATCGTTCACAACATAATAGAAATTGTGCAAAATACTTTAGGTAAATCACTTTCCATGGTTGCATTGATTTTTAATTTGGGAAATCTGTATGCGGCTAAGTCATTTTCAATGTGTCATATTTCATTCGAAAACAGTTATGTTTAAAGATTTCGTGATCATGATTTGGTAATAAAATCTATGAACACCATGCATGAAAATGGTTTAGTAGTTCATAAGCACAAGGGAATTGAAAGTACTTCCTGTTGTCCTCAAATTTTAACCATACAATTTTTAAATTTTGAGTTCATCTAGTTGAAGTTCAGTAGTCATCTTGCATTCTCAAAAATAGTGAAGGTCTTTGTAGTCCCAACATGATCGATTTGTGTAGTCACCAGTCATAGTGGCCTTAAATTTAGGTGATTGGGAATGAAATTCGTCATTTTGAAGTGGTTTTTAGGATCGAGTGTGAAAGCTACTAAAGAGGGATACCATATTCACTTCATATTGTTCTAGTAGAAATTGCAATAAAACTTAATTTGGATTGGAGGTGTAGTTGGTCCTACAATGAATGAATGGGGATTCTATGGAATGCTCCAGGTAACCATCTAATTCATGCTATTGCTTTCAGGAATAGGGAAGTGATGTCTAACTTCACAATTCTCCACTATGTCATATCAATATGTTGTTAGATGTCTATGTCCATCGTGCATATTCATTCTTATTAAAAGAATATCTATGATAAACTACTATACAAATTTGGAAGATGAATGGATCACATGGTGATTACACTAAATAAAACTTTCCATCTTCTAATGCTTCATAACTTTTTAATTCTATTTTTCAAAAAAATTGTTGAAAAATTGTGTGAAAAAGAGTGGCATTGTGGAGTTTTGAAAACTTTGAATAAGAGCAGTTAGGGATTTTTTTATCAACTTGTATCAAGGGTTTTAAAGCTTCTAGTGAAGATCATGCCACAAGATGGAAAATTTCCAGATCTTCCTATTTCGCTCGTGTATGCTCTTGATCTTTGATTGACTAGTTCCACTTTTGTATCATTGTATTCATTAATTATTTCATCTTCAATGAGCATGAGGTGGTTCTCTGTATTGCTGCACCAAGAATTCTCATGATGGGTGAAAAAATCATGAATAAATTTTAAGCATGTAAAGAGAACACCTTGTGACTTCTTGCTCCAAATGTATTGAGGACCTGGTAAAATTAATCACTATCTAGTTCTACTGTGAGGTTGAAAGTAATATTATGAAGTTGAATCTGTCACTCCATTTAATTGTTTCATGATACCTTATCTGAATTGTCAAATATTTGAGGTTTAACCTTGGAATCTCGTGTTTGGGGAAGTAAAGGTTGTTGTTGTCATTTTGAATAAAGAGTGTCGGTATGTGTTTAGAAGAAATGACATAATTATCAGCAACAAAGTGGTAGTTAATAGTTTCCACAACTCTGAAAGATGTGATGACTTCATTACCAAAATTGTGTTATTTCCCTCTTTGTAGGGTTTTCTTAGGATTGTTGTGAATGCAAGAATTTTTCTTGTGAGCTTATTGAGATCATAGGAGTTGGTTGATTTCTATTGTAAGGTGCATCTTTTTGCTTCCATTACGACTGTTTAACCATCTCCACGTCCTAGGTTTTTCTTGGTTTCAATGATATCATTTCCTTTTTATCTACTCTCATTACTATTGTTGACATATTGTCTAGCTTTTTCAAGAGTTTCATACTAGTGTTGCAAAACACTTCACATGAATTCAGTGCAAAACTGGGTATATATGAAAATTTCCCATCTTGTTGTTTGGAAGTATTGACTCTTGTAGTTTAATATTCCTAAATTTGGAGGTATTACCCCACCATTTCATACTTGAACACAAGGATGCTAATATAATTTTCTCACCTACTCTATTGGCTATGAAAGATCCAATATTCTTTCCATAGCTAAAGTTCTGTAGACCTGGTCAGCCCACAGAAGCCCCCTAGAGGAGACTCTCCATTCCTTCCATCCTGCTCATTCGATAACTTATAGATTTACAACTTTTGTTGATACAAATGAGATTTGCAAAGAGAATCTCCCCCACTTCCAAAATAGCATGCAAAAAGTTAACGGTAAAACCTTTCTTTTTCTCAAAAAATAACAACAAGTATTAACTCAAAATGGAACTCCTTAAAAAAATTTGTTCCTTATGAATGAAATGGAAGACTGTGAATACTAAAAGAAAATCACTAATTTTTAAGTTATTGGTGCTTTCACAAGACTCAAAACACTTTTAAGTATATGGAAACTAAAGGTACTGGGATAAGTTGAATTCTTGATGATTCAAAAGGGACATGTCACGGTCCTCTTCTCTACTAAACATGAAAAATGTAGATCTTTGTGAAACATTGGACCCCAGTCAATAACCCCTTAAAAGATCTGCCTAGTACGGTTGCAATGTTGGTGAGGTTATCTGTCCTTCAAAGATAGTATCGGTAGGAATATATTCATAGACAATCAAGGGAGCCACACGAGAGTACATAACATATTCAGAAATAACAAGCATCCAAAGGTCCCTCACTGCACAAGAATCTATGCCAATGCAGATTTGGATGATCCCTCCCAGAATGAAGCAATTTAAAATTTAGGTCTGAACTGTATACTACTTGACCATGAGAATACCCTTTTCAGATCTAGCTTCTGAGATGAGCATGGTCTGCCCACATTGGAAACCACAAAATGAATTATAAGGAAAGAATGCTCAACAAGAACCTATAGATCTACAAAAGAAGAACAACCAACCCAATCAGGAAAGGACAATCAAAAGGATAACACAAACTGGGAAAAAATAAACTCCAAGGAGCCTATCGATGGAAAGGTAAGAAAAATGCAGTATCTCCCATTGATGCCCTCATGTTGAAGCTCAATAAAATTGAATAAAAGTAAGAACAAGCTAACAACAAGAACAATGATGATCATAGGAAACATCTTCTTGAATCAACCTCTTTAGCAGGCTCAAAGAAAATTTATTTTAGTTAAATTGTATATGCTTCCAAGGCTGTGGCTTGAGCAAGAAAGAACAAATTCTAGATCACACAAGAAGTAGATTTATTCCCATCATTATACAATTTAGTTTTCTACACAAAAAATAAAACTGTTAAAAGATCCAGAGAATCCAAGTAGCCTATCGAAGGAAAGTTAAGACAAATGCAGTATCTCCCATTCAATTCCAATATCAAATCCCATTGATGTCCTCATGTTGGAGCTCAATGAAACTGAATAAAATTAAGAACAATCTAACAACAAGAACAAGGATGATCATAGGAAACATTGTCTCGACTCAACCTCTTCAGCAGGCTCAAAGAAAATTTTCTTTACTTCAATACTATACACTTCCAAGGCTACAGCTTGAGTGAAAAACACAAGCAGAAAATTTATTTCCATCATTCTATAATTTATTTTGCTACACAAAAAATAAAACCATTAGCAGATCTAAAGAAAGTTTTATACAAATCGATCTTAACAAAACCAAAGGAAAGAAGAATAACACTCGGAGACAAATCCCAAACAATGAAATAATGGACTCTTGAAGGGAGGACAAAGATCTATAAGGAGTGATTTGATCCACCGTCTCCCTCTAAATGTAGATGCATTCTTGAAATTAATGCAGAGTAGGTAGCCCCAATACGTTACTTTAGCTGCAATCAGGAGACAAGGATGGGAAATTTTGATATTATGTTAACTAAAGAAAAAACCAGAATGGGTCCCTTCAAAGATGTCCACTAGTAAGGAGTTTGATTAGTCAAATATCTCATACACTATCACTCCTCTCAAACCATGATTTAATGTGATACTTCTAGATGTTTATCAAAATCATGTTTCCATCTAATTGGGCATGGATAGATACTTTTTCCTCAAATTGTAAGTAGATTTATGCATTGCTAGTATTGAGTAACTCCAATGCTACAATAATAGATTCAAATAACTAGAATAGATTCGCCAAATGGGCTGAAAGTCTAATGTTTGAAAAATACATATTCATGAGAAACTTCAATTCTATAAAAAAATACAGCTTAAGAAAAGGGGGAAGCCTCCTTAATTATGCAATCTCCAACACTCAAATTAATGTTCTCTATTATAGACCTTGAATTCTCCCAAGGAAACCTTGCCTAGTGCAACTAGAGAAAAGGATAACAATTTATAGTAGAAGAAAAGATAGAATCACTTTCATTGAAGATTGTATATTACAGTACCTCCATATAAATGCTAGAGTAAGTGACCCAAAAATATCAGATCATTGGCCTATTCGCATGGAAATCAATAGTGCAATCAACATGACAAATCATAAATAATTCATATTTGAGAATATGTGCCATCTTCATCCCAAATACAAGAAGGACTAGAATATTCCTTCTACAACAAGATCAAGAAACCATACATGTGAGCTAGTTGTTGCTAGCTTAAATATCAAGTGATATTAGAAAAATTCCATTCCTTTGAGAGGTGTGGCAAGAGTGATTTGTAGTTTCATGGCTAGATTGAGTAGAAAGAAGATTCTACCTTTACAAGGGACATTGAATCCTACAAATGGAGAAATGAGTTGAGAAGCATGCAAGGGGAATAAGAGTGTATAGATACAGAAACAAAGTTCACCACAGTGGAGAATTCCATTGTAATTTTATCTCACTCTATGGAGGCCATGAAGAGCCTTATAGATGTCATATTGGAGATGTTGGATGATGACAAGGGTTCCAATGAAGTGGAGAAGAGTTTTCCAAGCAAGCCTCTATTCAAAGTAGAGGAAAAGATTGTGATGTTACCATTTGAAGGAGATGTGGATGCTGAGAACTTGAAAATTAGATTACACAACTAGTGGCGTGTTTTCGTATGCATACTATCACTTTAGATCAAAAGATTTCATTTGCTAGATTAAGGTTGGAAAAACATGCTTTGACTTGGTTTGGGAGTCTCTTGTCTTCTATGGCTAAAAATAGACTTATATAAGTTCTTGGGAACATTTTAATTGATTAATTAGGAAATAATTCTATCCAATATGTCAAAAAGATGAAAAGAGTAGGAATTGACAATTTTTAAAACAAAAAGAGGGACAAAGTGTACAAGATTATGCTAGAAAATTTTGTACAAGCCTATTTAATTGAGTAACCATGTGTTAGAAGGTGGAAGTACTAATGAAATACATAGCGGTTCTTCATACTCATCTTTGTAGGCCTGTATTCCTTTCAAACTGGGGTACATAGATGAAGCATGTTGACATCCTCATTCTCTTCAAATATATGTTTGCATTTTTGCACCTGAGTCTAATTAAGTGAACACCAATAGAAGGGATAGAAAAGTGAATTCTACTAGCATTGAAATGAAATCTGCACATTGTGGTAAGGATGGTCACAAGAATCACCTTGTTAGAAGCTTCATCCAGAAAAGGACCTTCATAAGCAATCTAAGAAGGGTAAGATAACCTCTATGAACACCATGCATGAAAATGTTCTAGTAGTTCATAAGCATAAGGGGATTGAATGTACTTCCTGTTGTCCTCAAATTTTAACCACGCAACCTTTAAATTTTGACTTCATCCAATTGAAGTTTAGTAGTCATCTTGTATTCTCAAAAATAGTGAAGGTCCTTGTAGTCCCAACATGATTGAGTTGTGTAGTCACCAGTCATAATGGCATTAAATGTAGGTGATTGGGAATGAAATTGTTCATTTTGAAGTGGTTTTTAGGATTGTGTGTGAAAGATACTAAAGAGGGATACCATATTCACTTCATATTGTTCTAGTAGAAATTGCAATAAAAATTTATTTGGATTGGAGGTGTACTTGGTCCTATAATGAAAGAATGGGGATTCTATAGAATGCTTCAGGTAACCATCAAATGCATGCTATTGCTTTTAGGAATAGGGTAGTGATGTCTAACTTCACAATTCTCCACTATGTCATATTAGTCTCTTTGAAAATGGGATAGTGGATGAAAAGTGTTCTTTCCATTCCAAAACTGTACTACAACACTCTCTAGACCACTCGCCAAGAGGTCCTCCAAAAGAACTAACTTTTTGAAATTATTTCTCTAAATATTCATATCAAAAGAACTCAACCTGGAAAAAGAAAGTTTTTCTCATTTAGAATGCAACAAAAGATCTAGCCAGATTCTTTTTTTTTATTCAAGGGGTAAACACTTTTGACCAGAGCTATGAACCAGAAACAACCATTCAACAATACCACCCCAACGAGGTTTGAACCTTAGTGGCAAGAACAACAATGCCACCTATAAACCAACACACTATGCCAATACCGGCAAATAATTCCATCCAGATTCTTTGACATGTACTAAAAAATCAAGTTTTATGTGAGCTACATGAAAATATCCATTGGATGTTATTTCCATTAGAAAAGTAAATTTATTTCACAAAATCCAAGAAGTGAATACCATGTGCTTTCATCTTTTGGCATAGTTAAAACTTCAAAAGACATCGAACTTATGGTTTTAAATACCTAATCATGTAATTGAGAGTAAGGAACAACACTATAAATGATTGAAAGTCAAGAGGCCTATCGTCTAACAAAATGAAACATTTTGTAGGACTACCTTCAATTGTAGCATCAAGCCCCTAAAAATTTTATGAAATGTCTAAAATTTCCATTTGTGTTTTTATTTCTCCATCAAGATAGGAATGATGTGCAAAAACAAAAGAATGATTTGCAGAACAAACCCTTAATCAAGATAGGAATTAGATAAAATTTCAATATCCTTTATTCTTTGATGCATATTGATAACATGTCTCAACCCTGCCATTTTCACACATGCTGAAAATTGATTTAGCATTATATCAAAACCTCTATTTTGGCACGAATTGAATAATGATTTATAGAATTGACCCTTATGCCAAAAGGGTGACTTAGAAATAGGCTAAAAAATGCTTTAGCTAGATTAGAAAACAAGATTATAATTTGCACACAAAAGAATTTATACTTTTACTTTGTATTTGAAGAAAAAAAGTTAAAATACATCCAGATTTAGTCTACTCTATATTTTAGGGAAAAAATGTATAAATAATATCATATAGCCATCAACACCCACAACAGAGATGACATTGACAATACTACACAACAACTCTTTCTGCAACCCACAACTCAAAATTCATAATATTGTAAGTTAGAATCAAACAAAAAAATCTAACATAAAATATATGGACAAAAAGAAAGGCGAGACTAAATGCAAGAAGTTGGAAAATTACAAAAAAAAGCCTTTATGCTTCTTAATAATATATCCAAACTCATCAAACAAAATCCATTTTTAACTAAAATATGCATTTCTTTTTTGCATTCATCATAAATTGATAGCAATCACTAGATTCTAAAACAATTTGCATGGCTATGTTGCATTTATTATAAATTGATAGTAGGTAATTTTGTTTTGAATTTCATTACAAGCTAATAAAAATGCAATAAGATTGGTTTTGATACTGCTAATTATAGAACTTGTTTTATCAACTTATATTTTTGATAACCATTCCCATATTTGTTGTCCTCTACTTGAGTGTTGTTTGAGCCAAAGCTTCTTCTAAATAGAACTTATGCAAGATTATATTGTACATTCTCTTTGTCATAGTGGATCTAAAATATGTTAGAAATTTCAAGAGCAATATATGTGACTGTTACTACATGTGCTTACAGTTTCACAGTGTTTGTAGTGAGTGAAATCCTTGATGCTAACACATTTCTAGCTAATTTACATTTCAAAAATAAATATGCTTTTACATTTTCCATACACTATTTTTGTGCATATCTTGCAATCATTGCAATTCATGCAGTTGCATTTCTTCCAGCATTTACACGTATTATTTTCTGTTCAAAATGCTAGATAAGTAACATTAGTGGTTTAGTGATACTTCATACAGTTACTCTTAAGATAGTTTCAACTTTTAACTTAATTTCATTTGATAATTCATGTTATTCCTCTTAAGATTCATATACCTATCAACTTGGATCATGTCTCCACATCGCTTAATTAACTGCAAAACTGAGATTGAATAATGTTATTTCTCCATTCCTAGTGCCAACTGGCAACAAAGTTTGTTAGTTTCCATGTAGCTCTATTTCATCTCATTAATGATATTTGCAAGTTTTCACATTGTTATCTCAGATCAAGCATTACATGAGACATTAGTGATTAGATCCATAGAGCATCAATTGGAAGCAAAAAAAAAAAAGGGAAAATCTTACCCAATATTAGTAATTGTTGAGAAGGATGAAAGCCCATTCTAGGAATAGAATAACCTCGACTAAGTGTTTGGGATACCATGTTTGGAAGGTCCTAGGATTGAGTAGATCTTGTATATTTCCCCAGTACAAATTAAACAAAATCTATAAGACATGGTAGATAAAGTCTGAAAATCTTCCCAATGTAATTAATCACTTGAACATGTTGTTCAATTAGTTCATGTCAATAGGTATAACAAAATTAGAAGAAATGACAGCCAGCCTTGAGTGCATGAATTGTTAAGGAAAAAGGGAAAACAAAAAAATTTAGGATGAAGACAATATATTAACAAACCTCCAAATGTGGTTGCATATCAACATGCACTTGATAATTGTAGATATGAATGAGGTGCAAAAGTGACTAAGCTGAAAGTGAGATAAAAGATCAACATTTAAAAAAGATCAAAATTAGAAAACACATTTGACATGAAACAACAAATTACAAATCCCCTAGAATGTAATTAATACTGAATACATCAACCTCCTAAAATCTCCTTGCTCTTTTTTTTGAAGGGTAAAAAATGAATTTAGATACATGGATTTCAGACTCAAAGGTCAGAATCAAATTTGAATAGTGCTTTGTATCCCATTCAAAAAATCATCAAACTTATTTTTGAAAAAATCTTATTGAATTGGTATACCCATGGAGAAAGAAAATTTCACATCATCCTACCAAATGTGATCCATGATACCAACCATACAGATGCATTTCAGTACCCATAGTAGTTAATGTTTTACCATCACAACTAGCCCCAACATATACCAAACTAATTATATTATTTCCAAGCACAATGTATTTTGTACCTATTTTTTTAAATGGTCTCCTCTTTTATACTACCATTTTTTGGTTGTTTTTCACCATTTTTTTTTTGCTTTTCCCGCTAGTATTGATTCCCACTTCTCCAATTTGGTGAGTTGTGGCCTGAAAATAAGGTTTCACCAAGGGTTCAAGGTTTTCTTTTTTTCAAACTCAAGAATCTAAGTAAGCCCTAAAACCTTGATACTTTCAAATTTCATTTACTGTGAATAGATTAAAGCAACAGTTTATGGTGTAATTATTAGGGTTTAAGAAAATTTCATTTACTGTGAATAGATTAAAGTTTGAAGATTTGGGATTTACACCCACTCATTACATTTGCTTAAATTTTTCTAATGACTTTTCTGAAAAACCCATTTAGAACATATCCTTTAATCACAACATTCCATGATATCACATTTCTTTGAGGCATTTTTGGAAATAGTTTGCTTGCCTTGTCTATGCTTCTACATTTTCACGTATATTTAGCAGGGCACTTGTAACTACAACATATGACAAAAAAGTCCCTGCTTTTATGCTTTAATGGATGTCCCTTCATTATTACTAGATATCTGATGTAGTGCACATTATTATAGTTCAAGCCTATTTTTCAGATTGTTTCATTTAGCAAAACCAATATTCTCCACAAGAACATTGATCTGTTTAAAATGATAGAAATGGTTCACATCTCTTAGAACAATTTCTCTTGCAATTGTTTGCATTTACTTAATTATCCTAGATTTATGTAAAAGAGATTGTATTCAGAACATCATCAACATCTGAAGAACGTGTTAAGCTACGAAAAAGGAGGAAAAACTCCTTAGCTGATGCCTTCTTATACTAACCTTTGTTATTTTTTATTGACAGATATAACTCTTTAGTATTTTGACCATATTATGTATTATGATATGAATTTTGCTTATATGCTTCTTGTGAACATGGACTGATTGGCTAACAATACTTTGCTCTTACTTTGGAGGATATAAGACAGATGTTTTGTACTTTTATTCGTGTGATGCTTCTCTCTATAAATCTTGATCTGTCGAGCTGCTTGATTGGATGTAAAGCCTAGTTTGACTATTTCTATGATATGAAGATCCTTTGGAATATCGCGGTCTCCTGCCCTTGGATTGGTCATTTTGGTTCTTGATTATAGATGGTGATGGATGAATATAAGCTGGAGAATGCTCTCATAGCTTTTAATTATGTGACTTTAATCTTTTAGTTCAAATTTCGATTGTACTTAGTCTGGTAAGTGCAATATTGCATGAGTGTTGGCCTCTTGCCAATCTTTTTCCAGATCTAGAATCCCTTAACCCTAGTTATCTTCAATCAAAATAAAAGTACTAAATATAACATAGTTGATCCTAAAATCCAATGTATAGAAACTCTTAATCTCATAGCTACCAAATATCCATCTAAAGACACATTGTGTTTTTCATCTTACCATTCTCATCAAGTGTGCTAATATGTGTTGTTTACTTGAAAATTTGTAATATGTAGTAGGTAAACTTGTAAGAGGTGTTTAACATTTCAATTTTTAGTGCATGTATCATATAATTTTTCATTACAAATAATGGAAGGAAACTACGATCAGACAAAATTGTATGTCCAGGATATAATGGTTCAATATATATTTATTATTTTCTCTTCAAAATTCCTATCAACTATTTTGTTTCTTTCCATCCTCTTTCACACTTACAGCTGACTAGAATGGCCTTTCCAATGATTACATAAGGATACATTCAAGTAATAGTATTATCTTCCTTACACTCAAAATTTATTTTATACCTCATCAATAATTTCACCCAAGGAAACTAAATTTTAGTTTCATAACAAACCTTGTAAAGATCATATTTAAATGTAGTTTTTACTTTCTTAAATGTACATGGAAACCAAAAAATTCCTAGAGATTTTTTATTACTTGTTAAGAAGGAGGACCTCTCAACATCTTGTTCTTAAAAAAAAAAATCTAGCCAATCATGATCTCACTATGACAAAAGTTGGGGAATGCAATGTTAATATTGATTGTTAAGTCTCTACCTCAACATATCATTGTGCCTCTTGGAAATCAATAAATTTATAAAAATGTCTTTTCTATAGCATGGGTTGCATTATGCATTAGAAAAAAAGAATTCTCTTGATAGTGCCTAAGAAATTAAAAGAAAAAGCTAGTGCATTTCGTTCTCATTGTTTGACCTCTATAAATTTCACATTTTTGTAGCTAATTTTTTTTTTGTGCAATTCAAATAGGTTTGATTTCCCTGAAGTGCACTCTAATTTGTTTCTTAAGTTAATAAAATATTCCATCATCTATGTGTCCTCCTTGCATTTCATTCTTGCCACTAAATTGTCATATTATATTGCTTCCTCCCGCTAGAATTGTAGTTGTTTGCAAGTTAACTATAATGTTGTACAAAAACATCATTATCAAGATGAAAGGTGCCTATTAAAGAAAGAAGTTTCATTTTCTTTTTAAAATCATGAATATCAAATGGGATCATTAGATCAAATATTTAAAGTGGGATCTGTAGTCATTTCTTTACTACATTTTGATTCTCCATCAAATTCATAATTCAACAAAAAAAAGCCCTATACATAGAGTAAAAGGAATGAAATTTACATATCTTTCTCCTACTAAACTAAACAATGATATTACAGTCAATGCATATACAAAACATGGTATAGAATTTTAGAGTAGGAATGAAGTATAAGAGGGTAATGCTCTTTTCCAAATGTTAATAAATTAATAGTAAAGAATACCACAAGAACACAATACTTACCAAAATGGAAAAATCTATTCAAAATGAACAACCAAAGAGGCTTACCTGGAGATGAAATCTCTTTTTTCATTAATGATCCTTTCACTAGTAGTGTACATAGATATTTCTCAAAAAAGGAAACTCAAAATGCTCTCTTACAACAATCTTGGAGATGAATTTAGATGTAGTGTGAAAATCATAACATACTCGAAGGTTCTTAACAACTCTAATAGTTGTACTAGGGGCCATGTTTAACAAACCAAATTAAATTGCTAACTTTTCACTATGGTGTTAGATAAATGATTCTTTTTCTTCTAACCACAACATTAAGTAAAAGTCTTGATTCTGGAAATACCCTACCCCCTTCATTTTCCAAGCCAATTTCTCCAATTTTGCATAGCTCTCCCATGTTTGTGGATGCGATCTATCTCCTACAAAAAAGAAGCATGTACCATTTTATGCCCTTCAATCCAAATACATGCAGTGTTAGTTAACTTGATGTAAATTGGTATGCATGAAGGAGAAATTTTTCATGGAGGTATCTTTTGTAGGGGGAGTCAATATCCCACTGCCATAGTTTGAACATTTATTCTTTACTTTCAATAGTATTGGTATGAGTCTTGGAAATTAATATAATAGTTATGTTTCTTCAAGACAATATCATGTTTGTGCTTATGATATTCATGCCAAGTGATAGTTTGTAGCTTATTCAATGTGATATGTTTGGGATACAAGTTTGACAAACCATTTCATATTATTGTTGCAACAATAGTTCCATGTTGTTAAAGTGGTTGTTGATTGATTTTCCATTAGTGTTGATGCAATTAGTCTCATTGATGTCAAGATTGCAAGAGGTATGATTGTATGCTTACAAGAGATACGAGGTTGGGACTTGTCATGTTTTGATCTGACCAAAGATGAATAGTCATGGTCCAAGGTTGAATGTTGGTTATATTGTCACTGCTCTTTATTCACTTAGTTCATGATGTATTTTTTTGATGTTGATGCTTCATGATAATGATGAAAAGTGACGTTCATGCAAAATTTGGTATAGGACTTTATTGATCTTCTCATTACAATTGGTTGTATAACTGGTGATTACATTGGTTGTTTACCATGCTATTGATCAGTCATCCTAGTGAGTGGATAGTGAGGTGTTTGGAAGGAAAATGATGTGCCTGTCATCATTTTGACAATGATATGGATGATCAAGTGTTTGTTGCATGGAGTAACAGTGGTGCACTACTTGCCAGTGGATACTATATGGTGCAGTGGATCATACTATATGGAGATGGTGGTATTTTTGTTCAGTGCCATGTTTGTAGTGAATATTTAGTCCCTCATTGACATTATACAAATAATGTATCTCTATTTTTTTTAAATGCCACTATGAAAATGATTTGTGAGACAGTCCTATGTATATTCTTGGACAATGTTGATTGTCTTGTGAATACAAGAGTATAGTGATAGTCCTTTATAATTTTTAACTATTTTTTTGTTTTATTTTTTAGATTTTTGTTTCTGGACATATTAGTTACATTCTTAACTACAATTTCTCACTTTCTGCATATCCTATTCTATAAATCTATGTAGTTTAAATATTAGATGCAATTCAAATTGATTTCAAAGAGATTTACGTACCCAAAATTTATTTTTTTCTCCTTTCTCATGTTGTTTCCTTTTTTGAGGTGGTTGTTTTTTTTTTTTGGCAAAAGTAGCAAGCCACTATAATATTTTATTAAATATTTAAATAAATTATTACAAAAATTGGTTTTGGGGAGCATATCGGTAGGAAAAAACCAGAAAGAAAACCTATGGTTATAGCTCCGAGCATGAAAAAATAAAATACTTACAAAATCCAATTAGATAGTTTGTACAAAGAATGCTCATATTTTCTGATATTTTCTCTTTTTTATGAATTTATGTTTATCTCCTTGGACATATTGTTTATAATTTAATGAATTCTATTACTTATATTTGTAAGATAATCTTGTTTCTCTGCAGCATGCTTTGTTTATTATATACATAGGAGGCATTTTTGTGGTCGGTTGGATTGGTAAGTTGCTTCCTTTTTACAATATAGATTACATGTTCATTTATTTTGATTGGGGTCAAGCAAAGGATGATGATTTTTTTTTTCCTGGGTTGTTTCAACTATATTGAAACTCAATCCTGTCCTTTATTTTTTGTTTTCTTATAATATGTATGTGGTTTGGGTATTAGGGTGTATTTAAATTTTTGTTTCATGTTATTACTGATATGAATTCTATGAAATATTCTTCATAGAGGTTTCATGCTGGATTCTTACTAGAGAGAGACATACGACAGTTATCAGGTCCAAATATGTTCAAGTATTGTTGAACCAGGACATGAGTTTTTTTGACACATATGGAAATAATGGAGATATTGTGAGCCAAGTGTTAAGTGATGTGTTACTTATTCAATCTACTTTGAGTGAGAAAGTATGTTCCCATAACTCTTATATTCTTGAAAAGAAAAAGGACTTTAATACATAATTTATTATCTTTATTTTTATTGAGGAACCAATGAGTCTATTTCCTGGGTAAAAAATCATATTATATGTCACTTGAGGTTGGCTTGATAAGAGGTCAAAATATTGAAAATTGAACTGTTGATGAACCAGGTGGGAAATTATCTCCATAACATGGCAACATTTTTTGGAGGTCTTGTTGTGGGATTCATAAACAGTTGGCAAGTTTCCCTTGTAACTCTAGCTACTGGTCCATTTATTGTGGCTGCAGGAGGAGTTTCAAATATCTTTCTTCATAGGCTTGTTGAAAACATTCAAGATGCATATGTTGAAGATGCTAGCATTATAGAGCAGGTTTGAATGGGGGGAGGACGTAGTTCGAACGTATAAATTAACTTGTTAATTTTTTTTATTTTTTTGTAAACTAACTTTATGCTAATTCCTTGTTGACTTGTGGGTAGTTGTTATGATTTGAATTCAGGTAATTGCTAATGGTCGTCTTATATTTGGCAACTGTCAGGCATTTTATACATGTTTTTCTTAGTTTGGAAAAGTAGTCTAATATTGATAGATGTTTCTTGGTCTATATTTTGTGTACAAGCACTACTCATAATGAATAAAACAATCATTAATATTGGTCTACAATCTCTTGGCATGTTTTGTTATATTTTTCTTATAGAGGAATAGTTAATGTTATTGTTTGGTCGTAAACACCACTTCTGCTTATATTTATGTTGGCTTAGATTGATGGTAGTTTCTTTATTAGAGTTGATGCCTTGATCACTTTTGTTTTAATGGCAAGGAAATATGCTTTTAAGATGTTATGTTCATGATAGATATTTAACAAATGCAAGAAATTTTAACTGATAATGAACCATGGAAATCATTATCTTGACGTAAGTCATTAATCTTTCTAGGATATGAACATGGTAGAAAATATAAAATCTCCTTAATACTTTGGTACTTTAGTATAGACCCATGGAATTATTTCAAATTTAAGGTTATTGTTTACGCTAACCATGGATGCATGTTCTTTGCTTACATTTAGATTGTTTTTATTGATTGTAGCATTGAGGGACTCTTTTTTTCCTTGTGTAGGAAGGGAACGAGTATGATATGTGCTTCTAGAGGTAAGGGATGGGCTGGTGGAGGTGGTGGCAGAGTTTCCATAAATACCTACAATAGGAAAGAGAGTTTGAATATCTTTGTGCATAGTTAGTTTCTTGTCCTTTTCTATTTGCAAAGAAAAAAATTGTTACCTGAGAATAACAATTGAGTTTTTCTAATTGAAAATACTAACTTTGAGTCTAATTGAAAATATTTGAGTCTTTTGGTTAAACATAAACTCATGCATCATAGTTTATTGGCTATTATTTTCTAGGTTATCATATGGGTATATTTTCTTGTATATCAAGTTACCTTTGGAATGAGAAATAAAGTATATTTGTGGTTTTAAGAGTCTTTTAGAAGCTAGATACATGGAAATTTTGTATGATAGGCATCTTTTTACGTGAAGTATAGTCTACCTTTTTCCATTCACTCAGAGGGTTTTATATGAGACTTTCAAACTTAGTTTCTTGCAACACATCTAAAACTAGATAATTCTAAGAAGAAAAAATTTGATCCACTTCTGTGGATAATGGAATATATGATTCACAATCCAAGTCATCTCTTTTAGTTATTAGTTTTAGATTCCCTAAAAACTATTTCCTTTGCAAATTTTATAGGGAAAAAGTTACCATGAGGGAAGTGGTATTTTTGTTTTATTCAGGGTGATTTTAATGATCTTTAGTTAAGCATAAAACAAATCACCAACTTGTAAAAAATGACACAAGAACTATGATAACCTCAATATACATAAGGCTCTAAATGATCTTGTGCACATGTTTTTAATTTGACAACACAAGTTTTATAATTAATACTTAGTTTTTATTCTGTCATTCTCAACTTTTTAATTTCTTATACATATTCTTAATCCTTCATTTTTATTTTTGAATGGTAAGCATCTAGTAGAATGTGAATGAATAGGTAATGATCAAATCATGAATATATTCATTAACTTAGTTATTAAACCTTCCTCTTGCAATCTACATTTTCAACAGCCACATTTGCAATAAATTGAATTTGAGCAGTACACAGTCTTTCTATAAGTTAATTTGATAGTTTGGGAACATGAATATAAGCACAAGTTGTTTGTGTACTCTATATAACAATATTTTAACTAGATTCTATTATTAAGAGAATATATTTTAGTGATATAAATTAGTAGCTTGCTAAAATTAACAAACATGTGGGATTCAAAAAATTCTATGTGTTTCTTGTCCTAAGCCATCATGAATAGCTTTTCCTGATGTTTTCTTCCTTAATAAAAATAGATGTTTGTGAATGAAATATATTGCACCTTATTATGTGAGGACACGTATTTAGATGGGTATAAAATATGTCACAATGACTGTTACTATCATGGGATCTTTGGATCATAAACCTCACAATCCAATTTTTAAATATAATATCTAATGTTAGAGATCCCATCTATTTTTTAAACTAACTATTCTTCACTTTTTGTCTCTTATTTGCTTTCTATCAAAGTACTCTCTTTCTAATCTAGTAATTGTATATTTCTAAATTTATGCTTGTGAATGCAGTTCAGGAAGTGTTCTTGTTTAGTATTTACTTTTGTTGTTGCCAGCATATGAGGTTTTTTGTCCTTTATGATTCTGTGGGGATTCTAACTTGGTTCACATGCTTTTTGTTTTGGACTAGGTGAATAGAGTCGAGGCTGTACAAAAAATGCAGGTTCCAACTGCAGCTGAATGTCTTCAACATCCTTTCTTCCAGGTTTTTTTTTTAAATTTTTTTCAGTACTATGCAGTTCTATATTTTTCTTGTTTCTATTTTATGACTACATGGTAAATGGAAGTCTTTGGGACATCCTACATGGTGAGCAAATGATGTTATGAAAAAACATGATAGATTTATGAAATATGAGTCCAATCAATATTTCTACTATCTGATCAAAATAGATTGAGGAGAACCTAACAAACATTTTAAATTTTTGTGTAGGAACATCAAAGAAGATTAAATTAGACTGGGATACTCATCTAAAGATAGCCTATGGTGCTACAAAAGGATTAGCATATCTTCATCGTGACTGTAACCAATGCATTGTTCATAGGGATGTAAAGATATCTAACATTCTTTTAGATGACAACTTCGAAGCACATTTGTCAGAATTTGGCATTGCCAAGTGCATTTCCTTGGCAAAACTCACACCTCCACCTATGTTATGGGTACTATTGGTTATATTGACCTTGAATATGCAAGAACCTCAAGGCTTAATGAGAAATTTGATGTTTACAACTATGGTATTGTTCTTCTGGAGTTGCTAACAGGTAGGAAAGTTGTGGACAATGTCTCAAATTTACTTCAGTTGGTAGGATTCGTGATTGGTGATAAAGAAACCAACAAGATATGAAGATGAAGAGGTAAATGATCAAATTTTTTAAGGGATAGTTCAATGGTAAGAGAAACAATGAAGTAACAATTAACATGGTCATAAGATGATAGTAATTAGAATGAGGGAAGCCTATAGATGATTGGAGCTTTATCACAATCATAGAATGAAAGTTCCTTTGCAAAGATGTATCATGTACTTATGCATTACAAGGGTAAGGGACTGTAGGTTATGATATAAAAGAACAGTCATGCACAAATGATAGTTAGAGGATCAACAAGCATTACAAGGGTAAGGGACTGTAGGTTATGATATAAAAGAATAGTCATTTTCCTATTCTTTTGTAAGTTTTTGAATAGCATAAAGGCAAGGTTTTGGAGTAGATTTCAGCTATTTTTTTCTCTCTCAACAATGTATTTTAATCTTTCAAGTTCTTTCATGTTGGGACAACAAATTGTAACTCCATTTTCAAGCTTACACACCTGTATGTAACATCTTTTTGATTAATAAAATAAGCTATTTTTACCTTCTCATTGTTGTTTTATTGTGCAAATCTTTTAGCTAGTTGATAAGTGATATTTTTGATTAATAAAATAAACTACCAAATGATGAAAATTAAAAATATACTAAAGGGTATGTGTAGGATCATGATGAGCCAAAAAGTGGTGATATGATGGGTATGTGTAGGGTATGTGGCTGCCAACTTTTTTTACCCAAAATTGATGAAATGAAAAGGGAGATTCTCAAATTTTTACCAATATAAATTATGCTTTACTTTTAATTTAATAAATAATTATTATTCATTTTCTATTTGAATTATGACTAAAGTCCTGATTGATAGGCTGATTGAAAAAAATCTATAACTTTCAAACAATATCTCATTTTTTGAATTTGAAACATGTGTCACATTCTATGCTTTGCATACTATAAAATTAAAAAAAGAAAAAATGAATTTCATGAAGTTTTGACCAAGTTAAGGTGGTCAAACATACGAGTTTTTATATTTTTTAAAAGATGTAATAAAAATTTTATAATTAATTATTTACTTGGAAAAAAATTACAAAAAAATATGCATCACATCAAGACATGAGTCATCTACTTATATCTAAAATCTTATAAAAAAATATTATCATTTTATTGTGGTTAGGGTGGTCAGACAGACACCTACTTCTTATTTTTTCGTACTACTGCATTAAAATTTCAAATTTTCACCAAATAGATTTATTTTTTCTAAATAAACCTAGTAGTTTAGAAACTCCATTCAATTTTCTATAGATTCTATTATTACATATTTTTGAAATAATATAGATAACTTATTAAAAATTTTACATCAAGTTGTCTAACTCTAATTTTTTTGAATTTTTTGCCACTTAAGGGCCTATTTTTCCCATGATGATCCTACACATACCCTAAATATACTACTAAATCAATGATTAAATCACTAAACTAATGAATAAATATATGACTAAATGACTAAATGACTAAATATATGAATAAATTAATGACTAAATATATGACTAAATTAATGACTAAATATATGACTAAAGTAATGACTAAATATATGACTAAAGTAATGACTAAATTAATGACCAAATATATGACTAAATTAATGACTAAATTAATGACTAAATATATGACTAAAGTAATGAGTAAATATATAACTAAATAAATGACTACTACGACTAAAAATGACCAATTAACAACAATCAATGACTAAATATATGACTAAATGAATGACTAAATATATGACTAAATAAATCACTACCATAACTAAATAAATGACTAGTTAACAACAATCAATGAATAAATCAAAGACTAAATCAATGACTAGATAAATGAATAAAATTGTTTAGTCATAAATTTGGTCGCGTTATAAATGATCAGAAATAAATTACTATTGGTCACGTGACCAAATTTAGTCATTTATATACAATTTTTAGTAGTTTATTTAGTCATATATTGATTTTTTTTTTTTAGTGTTTTATTTTGGGCTTATGGAATACTGATTCACCCCCCCTCTTACTATTTTAGATATTCAACATTACATTGTTGAATCTTTCAAAGGAAAACCCTAACTCTTAACTAAATAATATAGCTTGCATTCTGCTTCATAGTAATCACTATGACTTTCTCAAAACAAAAATCCTACTATTGAACCCTACTTATTGTTACTTAGCATGATGACTATAAAAAAATGTTTGAGTTCTTCCCATAAACACTAACTCCTATCTCTTAATTCCAAGCTTGGAAGTAAAACCAAATAAAATGTATCATAGATATAAAAGGATAGTCTACAAATAAGCATGCCTATCACCTTTATTCATCTCAAAGTTCACCTCCCTTGCTTGAATTGAAATTGTCACAGAACTATCATCAAACATTGACAATCTAGTGTTTGAACAATGTTGTTGCCTCTCAAGAAGAATAGAGGCTATGGTGTTTGTGTTCAGTGAAAGGTCACTACCCCTAATTCTGCATTGACATTCCTCTCAACCCTTCTTCACCTTTGGAAATTCCTAACCTGTTGTACATAGCATTATACATCTCTTTTATAGATATTTAGTGCATGAATTTTCCCACTTTATTGTCCCATTGGTTTATCTTAATAGGAAGCTCAATTTTGTACATTCAACAAGAAGCATGCCACTGCTCATAGTGATGCATTTGTGTAACACTTGAGAGATGATGTTCATTTAACCACATAAGTTGCCATAACTCATTACATTTCAAGTAAAATAAAAGTAAAGGATGCATAGATCAAGAGCTTTCCATAAGAGCCCATTTAAAGGAAAAATAGTAATAAATTTCATTTCATGTATCGAAAAGAAGTAAATTGCATCTACAACAAGGATCTTTGCACTAATACATATGTATATGCCAATAGCATGTCATTGATTTTCCATAAATTTATTCATGTTCAAATTACATCATTAACTTCCAATCAATACATCTATTTCAATGTTACATCAAAAACATTCATTCCAATACATATATTTTAGTGTTACAATAATGAATGTCAAATAAAGTTACTTTTACAAGTGGGATTTACAAGCCTTTGAAAAATAGTACATGAATACATTTATAGCATAAGAAACTCTAAACCTCAACCGTCATGACACCACTGGTCTTCTTGCAAGCCGGGGCCAAGAGTGTGATTAAGGCACCTTTTCCACCCAACCACGAAGTACAAGACTTCCCTGAGTTTCTTCCCAACTTGAAGAAATCCCCGGCCCTACATGAGGAGCCTAGCAACCTAAAACAACAAAGCAGGAGCGAACTCTTGATGCAAGCCTGATGCATAAATGCATTCCTAACATGAGAATCACATATTTCTTGCAAATAGGAGGTGGCAGAGACCTATATACATTTATTTCTAGGCTTTTATTTCCATCTATTTCAATGGTGCATGTGCTTGGCCAAGCATAAATAAATAATTGATAGTTTTAGAAAAGGTAAAACTACCGTTTCTGTGGGTCCACCTTCGACATCCTATCTCAGAAGTTTCCCAAAAGAACAATAAATAAAACACTTTCCATCTAAATTTTTCATTCAATTTTAGACATCTCTACTTCAAAGGAATTCTAATAATTACAAAGTACACATACAAGGTTCACAAATAACTTTACATTAGCACACTAACTTAAGTGAAAAATGGATCACACAGTTGGTTTTTTCAAGTCACTTTCTATGATTTCAAAACAATCTAAATTTGGTCTTTTGGAAAGAGTATATCTACGAACTCATAGGTTCTAATTTCTATTTAAATAATTTGCTCAAAGTAAGTAATTTATACAAGTTCAGAAAAAGAAAAATACTCTAATCAGCCTTTTAGGTATGGGGTAAAACCCAGCTTATAGATTACTTTCCTATTTAATAGGAGTATGTCTACACTTTTATGAAAAATAATAATAAGTTAAATTTAAAGAAAAGAGAATAATCTCACTCAATTTTATTCACAATTGCATATATTAGGAAATATCATCTAGTCTAAATGCCATAATGTCTATGCATATATATATATATATATATATATATATATATATATATACGTGTTTTATATTCCTAAAATTCACTAGTTTAAAAATATATCTTCAAGAATCATAGTTTCCCCCATTTTGTTTCATGTAAAAATACACCTAACATACTAAAGTTCATCATTGTGATAATAAGTTTAATGCAATCAACTAGTTCCATGTTTATCCATTTCTATTTTTCTGATCTTATTTATTTTCAAATATAAAAATGATATATATATATATATATGGATATATATATATATATACATTTAGTTGCATTTACATATATATAATTATGTACATGCACAAAAAATTTAAGAGTAAAAATTAAGAAAAACAAAGAAATCTATACCATAGTGATTTTAATAGACACAGTTATGTTTTTTTCTTCAGATATGCAAATAATTCAAATCTTATGTTTCTCAAATGGATATATATAGCTCATAAATCTAATACACAAAATAATTTTCCCAGAAAAAAGTATTTCACAGTTCAATATACATGTATATATATTACCATACTCGTACAATGTTATTACGAGATCTATAGACAAAGGTGCATATTTAAATTCGAGTCACAGTTTTTAAAGAAGTGAATATAGTTTAGCAGGGCTTATGGCCCCCCATATGGGGAGGCACTGCCTGTGGAGGGTAGTGCCTCCTTCACATGCCATGACCTATGGAGGGGTGTTGTCCCCCGTAGCGCAACCCTTCCCTTATGGGGAGGGCATGACTGGGGGAAAACCTAGCCCCCCTTTCTTATTATGAATAACAATAACAAAAAAAAAAAAATGCATAATCATTGGTTTAACAATTAAAGGTGAAGTTCATTTAAAGAAATAGGAAACTCATTCAGCCAGGGCTATATGGATTTCAATTTATGTATATATATATAACCCCACTTTGGTAATCAAACCCTTGAAATAGAAATAGAAATAAAATGGAAAGAAAATGATGAATACAATTATATATATTATAATTAAACAATCTGGAACAAGATTTTTCTCAGAGATTAATCCAGAAAGAAATGATATTTTGAAAATAGATATAGAAAGGCACTGCTCATGAAAATATTTAAAAAAATTATAAGGAGTTTGAAAAGAATGTACAGATTTCACCCAACATTTTGCTCAGCAAACTTTGCAGACTTAGAGATTTTTCACATACACAATTCTTTGAACACACAACAAATTTATTTTCTCTCATTTTAAATCTTAAGGCAATAAAAGAGGATTATGAAGAACCTGGATAATTTTTTGATAGCTGAAGACGCCTCCTTGCCACATCCTCTTCTTGTTTTCTGTGAGATTTCCTTCCAGGAAGACCTTCCTCTTCTCCTTTCCTTTTTCATGTTCTTCTATTTTCTAATCTATTGGAAACTAAAAACAAAATAAGAATCTATATGGTAGCCATGAAAGTGAATTTGCAGAGCAATTCCCAAAAACATCAAGAAAGGTTGGTTTTCCATTACCCCCTTTTTCCTTATTCCCAAACCTAATCTTGAAAATAATAGATTTTTAAAATAAAAATAAGATATAACTTATCTTTTCCATTTCCTGTGCTCAGATGAAAAAAAGATATAAATTAAAAATAACATTTAATTTAGTTGCAAATAAATCCCCTTTTGGAAAATATTTACTCAATAATTAAATAAATATCTTCTAACCATTAGTTAATTTATTAACTCAAAAATTAACACAAGTTAAAAGAAGGATAGAATACTTACTCAGATTTTTATCATGCATAGATATTTAAATCAAAATCTATAATTAGTTATAATTAAAATTAATTCTTATATTTCACTATTTACTTAATTTGAATAATCATTATTTATTTTGTGAACAATAAAAAAAAATCAAGCCAAAATTATCATTCCTAAATGCAATCTACATGAGTCTAAGTGCTCGTGTGTGATCGAGAGAATATCCTGCTTTATCCTGTCAAGAATCTAACCTCCTCTCCTTAATCACACCCTTGGTCTTCGACCTCTTGAATCTCAAGTGCACTCAAGCACACAACAATAAACTAAATTAGTATCCCATAAAGATATAAATCAAAACAATAGAATACATTAATTCAAATATTTCTATTCTATTTTGCTTCATCTTCAAAGTAAAACACATTCTATTCAACTTTTCATAATTTAAGTAAACACTTCCATATATCACCCCACCAAAACACCATAATATTCATTATTACTCTACCAAACACATCAAATCATATAAAAAATCCACACAAAACCAAAATCAACCTGCATTAGGGTTTGAGACGTGACAGTTTGGTACCATTTCTATGTACTTTTTACCACTGCTACCTTTAAACTCTTAACACCATGGTTTCAAACACACCCTTATCAAACACATGGAGCTTCTCACTTGCTTATCTTGAAGATAATGACTACCATTATGAAATGAATGTCATTGAACCTTATAAACCTTTATGGAGGTAGCCATTATTCATGAGAGATCTGCTTCTTAAAACATGCTATTTCCTCAATTCCTGGGGTTTCAAAGCTTGACAAACCTACAAGATCTTAGCAAAATGGTTTTATCTTCATGGGTTATAAGACCTAATACTCCACACTTGTCTTTGCATGATCACATACATGTTGCAAGTATGAGCAAGATTGGTGGTTTTGTCATTAATGTTGTCATTGATGTCAACATAGTTTGGTATGTTGCAGATTGTACATGTATAGTTGAGATGCTATGAGTACATGGAGCTATACTTATGTTGTTGTAGATGCTCTCAAATGATGAGTTTCCAAGTTCTTTTGAGAAAATTAATAAAGGAGAGAAGTTACAGTTATGCATGTGTTCACAATGTGCTCCGCATTTCTTCTGTGTTGATCCTATGCTTGTGTGGATTTGAAGGTTTGTTGATGGTGGTCTAGTGGTGATATATCCTGAGTTGAAGCTTCTAGTTTGATGGGATGTGAAAGTTATGTTCACTAGTGCATGGACTGTTCTAGCAGAGTTGGTCTTCTGTGGACTGGGAGAAATGTTTCTACTCCACAGTCCTTTGTTGTTCTATTTCAGATCTTACAGATCTGGAATATGTCTTATATTGGTGTTTTCTTGGTTCAAGCAAAGATGTGTGTGGTTTGGTGATTTGGAAGTCATGTTTATGAGTTGTTGTATGTGTCTACATAGTCTGGATGGACTAATGGAAGGAGTTCAGTGTTCGAAGATCATTTCACTTGCTGTAGATGTATATGAAGGAACCTAAGATGTGTTCTCATGCATAATGAAGCATTTTGCGTCATTTGTGTGTTATCTTCTTGTTCAGAAGCATGTACATCAATTTTCATTTTTTATTTCATTAGGTTTGGCCAACTTGGTGTTTATACTTAATTTGAAGAATTAAATTTAATTAAGGAAGCGTGTGGTTGATTTGAGACATTATTTTTTGGTCCACTCTCATTCTTTTCTATCGCAGGAATGTTGAGTTGATGACCTAATTTGAATTTATGAAATGAAGTTTATGTGGCTGACCTTGGAGAAAGTTTCTAAGGTTGAAGATGGTATAAATACAAGTTGAACTGCGAATATTTGGACAAAGATGAAAAAAGTGATGAAGTAAGCCACAAATCAAAAGAAGTAGTGTGTGAAAGTGAGTTGAGGTAGCAGTACTTCATTGTGTTAGATTCCTAAAGGAAATGAGCTGAAGTTTTCTACAATCTTCTAATCTAGGCTACGGATGTGTGTTTAATGCTATGGTGGATCTTTTGTTCTATTTTGTATCTGTAGGAAGTGAGCCTTCCTATTGGATAGTGAGTCCTTTCTATAGGTAGTGAGCCTTTGTATTTGAACAATGAGTCCTCTTCTGGGTAGTAAGCCCTTGGCAGTGAGCCTTTGTATTCGGTTTTATAATCTCTTATATTGTGAGTTAATCCTCACTGTGGTTTTTCCCTCATTGGTTTTTCCACGTAAATCTTGTGTTCATTGTGTTGATTTTACTTTTTGTTATTTGCATTTCATGTTCATACTTAATAACAGAATAGTGTTGTTGTTGGATTGATAAGTCTTGAAGTTTTGAATTTGAATTTGTGTGACAACTAATTCACCCCCCTTCTTAGTTTTCATGTGCCTTTTAACAATTTGTATCATATTTTTGGTTCCTTGATGTAAAGCTTAACTGCGTAATGAAGATTTGATGACAGATAAGTTGGCGATCCCTATGTTTGATGGATCTTATTACAGTGATTGGAAAGTGAAAATGAGAGGATATTGTTGGAAACAAGCTACACGGAGAGGGGGGTGAATCAGTGTACTACAAAAATTAACTTTATTCTCCTAAATTTTAATCCACTTAGCACATTTAATCAAAAGTGTATGCAGAAACAGAATGTGAGAAACCACACAACCATAACACAAGGATTTTTACGTGGAAATCCTGTTAGGGGGAAAACCATGGTGGATGGCCAATCCACAATAAGTTTTGAGTATACTTAATAGAAATATTACAAAATGGGAATGCACTTGCATTCAGGCTCACTGCCTAGAGCTCACTGCTCAAAATGGACTCACTACCCTTACAATAGTTTGGAATAGATCCAAAAGAGAATGAATTGTTCAAATATAGCATCTACCAATGCTTGATTGTAGTTTTGGTTAAGTTTTGATGGAAAAATTTTGTCCTTCTGATTGATATTGAACTTTTTCTCTGCTCTGCTCAAGTTTGCACACAAAACCCTTATGTGCAAGTGAAACTATGCATGATATCGCTCAAATTCTCCTTGGATGTTTGCAACACACACCAATACATATTCTTTCATTCTACAAAATGATTTGATCAATCAACTAAATATATCCGCGACTGGGGAATACAATTATTACAAGTCAGTTCAATAAAACTTAAGAATATTTGTAACTTGTTGGCCCAAATCATGAATAAATTTGATACGTATCCAAAGAAGTCCGCTAGAACATAGCTAGGACCAATAATTAAATATTTGAACATGAAAATATCTTGAATAATTCCTTCTAACACATCCACAATGCGCCACATTCCTTGAGTCGGCTACAATAGACAAATAGATAGAAAAATGTCCTACTGGACTTCCTACCTCATACTGCAACAAATGCAACATCACAAAACTTGCTAATAAGATAATCCACATGCTTAACAAGCAATTCCAAAGATCCACAACACAAAAAAATGATCTGGTGAAGCCATTTGACTGAATACCCTATTCCTCACGTATTTTGTCGGTAATACACACTGTATCACTTTATCTACCAGTATGAATGGATACTAAACTATGGATCATGAGAATGAATTCAGTTGCCATCAACGACAACATTAGAAGCCATATGCCAACAATTTCCCCCTTTGGAATTTATGGCAACACTTAGTGAAAAATGACTAAGTGTCAAAACTGATAAATACACTACCAAAATGAAAAATACTGCTCCCCCTCAGAATGCCAAGGAATTTTTCACTTCACTCTCTCCCCCTTTGACATCAATGACAAAATTGGGGCACCCAAAATCTACAAAACTGTACAACCATATCCAGAGACTTACAAAAATTGGAAGACGTTTGCAAAGACATTCTTCAGTCAACTTAAGTTTGAGTCCCACACACTCTTCAGACTCTCCAAAATATTAATGTTACCACAAAAATATATGCCAAGGTTTCAACAGCTTCAGGAGTCACTGGATCAGGAATGGTCATAACACTCTCAGCTTCTTTCAAAGCATTCGCCATCATTTCAATCTTTGGACTTATTAGCCCCCTGAGTTCACTTACTCTTCCAATAATCTATTCATTTTCAACCTTCAGATTCTTTATTTGATTGAGCAAAGATATTACCTAACTTTCTTGATGAAAAATACTACTGGCCAATGGGTCAAATGAGTTGGAAATAGTAACCAACTGCCACTCAATATCTTTCACCTACTTCTCATTTTCTTCAGTGAATTTTGACAAGACTAAGCAGGACTTGTACACTTTTCCTCCTTTAAATATAGTACTTTGAATATTCTTTATTCAAGAGGCTAACAAATTTTTATCTTTAGCAATTAGCTCTTTTAGGCTAGATTAATTATTTTTTCCTTGAACTCCTTCTTCACTTTATCTAGAGACACTTTCTCAAAAGATTCAAAATGAGAATCTACAGAGCTTATTAACTTTTTCAACTCACTGAAGGAGGAACCTGATGGGTCCACAACATAAGTAGGAATTATTTTCTGTAGGAGTCCATATGCAAGCTTTAAGAGTTCACTGTCCTCAATGTGAGATTTCAATATCTTTTCACTTGCTTTGGCTTGGGAAATTTTGGTGACCTTCATCATCTGAATTGGAGACAGGGTGGAAAGATTAATTGCATTTTCATCCAACTTAGGATCTAGCTCTTCCTTCTACTCCAACAAAGATTCCTTCACTTCCTCTATCCTGATTTATTGGTCCTTTTCCTTTTTAGCTTGAGATTTTGCTTTTAGATTTTCTTTAGGAATTTTAGTTTCTTCAGTATCAATCATCTCAGTTTGTACCTTAGATACCATAGGTGTCTATGAGTTTTCTACATTTGGAGAGGTCAGATTATCCTAAAACACCAGAGGATAAAAAAAAATCATGTTCTCCTCATTTACATTCCCTTCTTCTGTCACATTTACCTCCACATTTACTTCCTCATGTCCAAAATTGATCTCCTCAACATTTAACTTTTCCTTTGATAAAAATTCTTCCAAAATTACCTTAGTTTCACTAATAACTTCATCAGTGTCACCAATCATGAGTTTATTTAGTCTAGACTTGCTTCTGAATTTATTTTTGACCTTTAGAAGAAATAAATCCATTTCTTCAATTGACATTTCTAAACACAAATCAACAAGAACTCTTTTCTTAAGATTTTTTTCCTCTATTCTAGCATTCTCTCTCCTAGATTCCAATGCATTAAATAGGCTTGTAGGCAAGCCAGACATAATTTCAACAAGAGTTATATTGAAAACATTCAAGTGCTTAAAAGTAGCTTCTTCAAGAATCTTCTTTTCAAAATCATCAAAAGTCTCATACAGGTCATAGAGTGGTATGAGATTTCCATCATTTACTACAACATCTTCAACTTCCTCAACTATCATATTGGGCTTGTCGACCTTAGTCCTTTTCTTTCCTTCTTTACCTTTGTCGGAAGGTTTTCTTTTGTTTAGATTGATAGCATGAGTCCCCGAAGCCTTTAACTCTCTTACTACTTCTTCAGAATCAGTTTCTTCCTCTTCATCTGTCGATACAACTTTGTAAGTTCTTAAGCTTTTATTCTTCTTCCTTCTTTTGGAGGTTTTGGCTTGATTAGATTGTGTTGCAAGGGAACTCCTGGTAGTCCTAGTCCTAGCAGAAGATGTTCCCAGACTAGTAGATTCAACTTTTTCTTTCTCCTTAGCTGCATCAGCCTCTTCTCTCTGTCTCCTCACTTCTCTTAGATGATGCACAGGGATGCCAATGCTCTTTGCAAGATCTTTTGTCTCTTTTCTTACCTTCCTATTTGTCTAAGGGTTTTTCAATTTTGAATGAACTTGTAGGATTTTCTCTGCATAGGAACCAAACCTTTCTTCATTAGGATCCAGAGGTGAATTTAGTAGATGTTCAACATACATCATCAAAAAATTTCCATCAACTTCATACCCCATCAGCATGATCCAAACAGTTCTAGGATCAATAGCTTCCATGTGACACCAGGCAATGTCTATCATAAAGCATATAGTGTCTTTATACTACTCCACTATTGTGGTAGGAATTCTCTCTCTAGCATGCATCAAGCTTTGGAAATTTTTAAAATGACCCCACAAGATTGTGTTATGGGTCTGTTGATCACCAAGTGTGCATAGAATATCCCATATTTGAACAACTATTGGTATATCATTACACCATTGGACCTTACCAACTCCTAGCATTTCACCAATGAAGTAGAAATACAAATAGATTAATAGGTTTCCGAATTTGAATACATTCTTCTTGTCCTTGTTTTTTCTCAAATTCTCCAACAGTTGACCTTTGAGCAACTCACATAGATCAAAATCTACATTCTGTTTGATCATTTCATATGTTGTATAGATGGTTGTGTCGAATACAAAATTCTCCTGGCTCGAGTGATAAATCTTGTAGCCTATGACCATGGATGCAAACTTTACATAAACTTCGACAATATGATCAATAGTCATTTCCATTATGTCCCAATCTGAGCTAGTTACTTTGGTAACCTCATCATTTTTTATCGACTTCAAAACTGGAAGTCTACAGGTGGAATTTAAGCCTGTAACTACACAAATAGATTCTTTGGATATTTTGAGAGGCACATCTAGCCACATGAATTCATCATGAACATGGGTCAGAATATATCGGACCCACTCATCTTCTTCGAATATGGGAAATCTCACGAATTGCACAAATTTCTTGTCAACTAGGGTTTTGAATTCAGGTTCCAAAGTAAAATATTCTTGAACTATGTGTTGTGAATACAATTCCAATAACTGTGAACTACCCAAATCTTCAATATTCGCATGCACATATGCCCTAATGTTTTCAATGTGAAGAACACTAAATGACACTGATGAAAATGCACCTAATGGCTTTCTATCTACAAACTTATATGGATTCCATTTGAATTTTGGATGTGGCTTATCCTTAACTTTGACTAATAGAGGAGTATACATAATCGTGAGCACACAAATTTATAGGTTTTGCAATAAATACCTTTCGAAGATGAAAAATGGAATTTTATCGCATATTCTCCTCTATGCTTGAATCTTTCCTCAAGTTGACAATAATCACCTCAAAGCTCTCCATAATTCTTCCAAATGTAGAATGGAAAATGAAGGTGGAAGTCATTCTTTTATAATCCTTGAACCTAACTTTTTCCTCTTGCAATAAATTCCCTTTCCTTAACTCAACCGGTTTACTATCTTTTATGTTTCGAGATAGATAATTCTTATGAAGATCTCCAATATTCTTTTACTAATGTCGTAGATTATTTTCACAATGTCTGTCTGGACTCATTTGAATTCTATTACCAATCACTTTCTTGTAGGGGGTTTAGGAGTTTTTCTTGATAGCTCCCGCTATGGCAGAGGTCTAAGATCAATTTCTTGAAGTATTACTAGAAGTGACTTCTAGTGTGGATCCATTTTCTTATGCAGAGGGATTTTTCTTCACCCATTTCTTATGCATTTGATTCTTGATCTCATCAGTGGAAACTTTCCCTTTTCCTTTAGCATCTAGTTGCATGTTTTGTTTTACCGGACCTCTTTTGTTCCAATATAATCTAGAAGTGTGACCAAATTTGTTGCAGCTATAGCACACAACACTTCTATGTCTAGACCAATTGTTCCACTGACTTTGTCTTGATATGCATTGGTTAGCAATATGCCCAAATCTATTGCATGCATAGCATCTGACATCTCTATGGAAGTTGTTTATCATAATTCTGCATTCACTTGACTTATGTTCATACTTGTAGCAATTAAAACACTGACCTAAGAATGATGATCCACTTACATTCACCCTACTCCTACACTGAGAAGCCATGTGACCAAATTTGTTGTAGGTATAACAATATCCATTAAATTTTTGAGCATTAGGTTGCCTTACCATATTTCTTCTAGGTCCTTTCATCTGGTTTCCTTGTCTGAATTTTCCTTGTCTAGGATTCTTTTTTCCAGAGCTCCTTTGTCCAGATCCAGAGCTTTCTCCTACTTTATATCCAAGACCTCGTCAGTCACCATTAGTCCTCTATTCCTTGATTATTTCATCAAGTTTGATTGAGCTTGCATTGAATTTCTCCTTATACTCATTTGCATTAGCAAGTTCATTTCTGAGGTCATCAAGCTATTTTTCAAGCTCCTCTTCACTGTTCTTGGATTGCTCCAATTCATTTTCTAGATGACTGTCTTGTTTAGATTTCTCTTTCAAATATTGTGAAAGCTTTTCTTCATTCTTCTTTCTATCATCAAATTCCTTGGTCATCTTCATCATGATAGATTCCATCTCACACTTCAAGGAAACATTCTCTTGGGAAAAAATTTCACATTCTTTTGTTTTCTCTTTCAAAAACTGACTGAGTTGATCATCTTCAATGGTTTTTCTCTTCTATTTCAGCTGACCACATAATTCCTTTCTTTTCTCTCTTGATTCATTGATGTTGTCTTTTAAGGACTGGATGATTTTTTCTGCATTCTCAAGATTATCTTATAATTCTTGGATCTCATATTTTAACTGGTCAAGATCATCCAAAGCCACCATAAGTTGTTGTTGAAGACTGCCTGTATCCATTAAGAACACTTTCCAAGATCTCCCCAAGTTGTTAGACTTCCTTCGAGGAACTAGATCTGATACCAATTGTTGGAAAGAAGCTACACTAAGAGGGGGGATGAATCAGTGTACTACAAAAATTAACTTTATTATCTTGACTTTTAATCCATTTAGCACAATTAATCAAAATTAGTATGCAAAAACAGAAAGTGAGAAACCACACAACCATAATACAATTATTTTTACATGGAAACCTTGTTAGGGGAAAAACCATGGTGGATGGCCAATCCACAATAAGTTCTGAGTATACTCAATAGAAATATTACAAAATGGGAATGCACTTGCATTCAAGTTCACTTCCTAGAGCTCACTGCTCAAAATGGACTCGCTTCCCTTACAATAGTTTGCAATAGATCCAAAAGAGAATAAATTGAAAATATAACATCTACCAATGTTTGATTGTAGTTCTGGTTAAGCTTTGATGGTTAACTTCTATCCTTCTGACTGATATTGAATTTCTACTCTGCTATGGTAAAGTTCACACACAAAACCCTTATGCGCAAGTGAAACTACACATGATATCACTCAAATACTCCTAGGATGTTCACAACACACCAATACATCTTCTTTTATTCTACGAAATGATGTGATCAACCAACTAAATATATCCACGACTGGGGAATACAATTGTTACAAGTCGGCTAAATAAAATTTAAGAATATTTGTAACTTGTTGGCCCAAATCATGAATAAATTTGATGCGTATCCAAACAAGTCGGCTAGACCATAGCTAGGACCAATAATTAAATATTTTTTACATGAAAATATCTTGAATAATTCCTTCTAACACATCCACAATGCGCCACATTCCCTGAGTTAGCTACAACAAACAAATAGATAGAAAAATGTCCTACCAGACCTCCTACCTCGTACTGCAACAAATGCAACATCAAAAAACTTGATAATAAGATAATCCACATGCTTAACAAGCAATTCCAAAGATCCACAACACACAAAGATGATCCGGTGAAGCTGTCTAACCAGATACCTTCTTCCTCATGTATTTTGTCGGTAATACAGACTGCATCGCTTTATTTGTCGGTATGACTAGATACTAAATTGTGGATCATGGGAATGACTTCAGTTGTCATTAATGACAACATTAGAATCCATATGCCAACAAATATATTGTTTCTCTTGGTTACAAGACCTGGAAAGCTATTGAGACAAAGTATGTTGCTTCGACAAGTCATCCTACTACTGCAAATGAGGTTTCTTCTTATGACGAGAATGAGAAAGCGAGGTATGCTATTTATAGTGCTTTATCTAAAACTGAGTGAACTAGGTTTCTTTCTTTAGAAACTTCTCACAAAGTCTTGAACTAGAAGATGGAAGAACTATATGAAGGAAATGAAAGAGTAAAGTTGACAAAGAAGCTTGCAAAAAAATGCAAATATGAGAATTTGAAAATGGAAGAAGGTGAAGAGTTTAAAAACTATTTCCACAGGGTCAAGATGAAAAAAAATGAAGTTAAGAACCAAGGGGGAAAGCTGACCAATGAAGATATTATTGAGAAGATCCTGATCACCCTAGACTAGATTGCTACAGTGATAAGATCTCAGTTATTGAAGAGATGTATGATCCTAAGAAGTATACTAAAGAATAATTATTTGGCACCTTGCAATCATTTGAGATGAGAAATTTTAGGAAAGAAGAAAGGAAAGAAGAAAAGACAAAAATGACATTTAAGGCAATGAAGATTGATGATGATCCGGATAGTGATGGTTCTGATGAGTTGGAAGCGAATTTCACCAGAAAGTTGAAGAAAGGTACCAAAAAGTATAAAGGTATGTTTCCCTTTAAATGTTCCAGTTGTGGTAGTATTGGTCATTATACTTCAAGATGTTTGAATAGAGTTGTACATAAGAAGAAGGATTATAGAGATAAGGATAGAAAGGATTAGAAATACAAGAAGTTGTATTATGTTAAAGAATAAGCCGAAATCTATGATGATGAATTTGATTATGAGGGTGATGATAGTGAATGCTTATCTTTATCTTTGGATAATAAATTTGTGTTTGCTAACCCGAGAAAATGTGCAAGGAAGAATTCCCTAGAGAAAAAAAAGAATAAGATGGAAGGTACTTTGGTCACCACCTTTGATGCAAGATAGGATGAAGACTACTGGGTGATTTCTAGTGGATGTTCTAATCACATGATTAGAGTTAAGAGTAAGTTCACTAAACCTAAAAGGTATGATGCTGATTTGGTCATGTTTGGTGATGATTAAGGAGCTAAGATTTTTGGGAAAGGTACAATTCGTTTTGATGGAGTACATAACACTTATGATGTATATTATGTAAAGGTTTTGAGGCATAACCTTTTGAGTGTTGGACAGATGTGTAGCAATGGTTTTAAAATTGTGTTTTAGAATAATACCTATGAAATCATAAAATGATCAAGAAATGGAGATATGGTTGCTGCTAGAAGAACTCATGGAAACATCTATTAGCTTAAGGGAGTTGATGTTCAATGTCTTGTATCTCAAGTCAATGAAAGTTGGTTATGGCACCAAAGGATGGGACATGTAAACTTTGATAATCTAGTCAAAATTAGTTCAAGAGATGTTGTCTGAGGTTTGCCTAGAATCACAAGGCCTGCTAATACTATTTGCAGAAGTTGTCAGTTGGGGAAATAGACAAGATGCAGCTTTAAGGGAAAAGAGAAATCTACTACTGGAATGTTGGAATTAATTCATAGTGACCTTTGTGGTCCAACTAGAATAGGAAGCCTGAATGGTGACAAGTATTTTATGCTCCTTATTGATGATTATTCTCGAATGACATGGGTTGCTTTTCTTAGACAGAAGACTCGGGCTCTGGATAGGTTTAAAGTGTTCAAAGCAAGAGTGGAAAATGAAGTGAATTTGAAAATAAAATGTTTTAGATTTGATAGAGGTGGAGAATTCACTTCTAGTGAGTTTAATACATTTTGTGAACAACATGGCATAAAGAGACATTTTTCTACTCCGAGAACCCCTCAGCAGAATGGGGTAGTTTAGAGGAAAAACCAGATGGTATAGGAAGCTGCAAGAACCATGATGAAATAATCAAATGTATTAGATGTGTATTGGAGAGAGGAAATACATACTATTGTTTATGTTCTTTTAATAGAGCTCATATTAGAGGAAACAACACAAATACTTCTTTTGAGTTATGGATTGGTAAGACTCCTACTTTGAAATACTTTACTGTATTTGGAAACAGATGCTACATTAAAGAAGATGATGAAAATCTTAGAAAGTTTGATGATAGATGTGATGAAGGAATTTTTCTTGGGTACTCTACTACCAGTAAAGCATATAGATGCTTCAATAAAATATTGAGGAAGATTGTTGAGAGTGCTAATGTGAAAGCTGATGAAGACATGCATAGACCTTTTCAAATAAGTGAAGTTGAACCTAATGACCCTATTTGTGGACAAGTACTTGAAGAGAATAAGGAGAAGGAAGAAGAGAAAGAAGAACAAACTGAAGAAGAAGAAGAAGAGAATGAACTAGAACCTACTGTTAAGACTCCTAAGTATGTGTAGAAGAATCATTCAGAGGAATAGATAATTGGAGACAAGAGTGAAGGTGTGAAGACAATAAGTAAAGTAGCAGCTACGGTAAATCTATGTTTACTCTCTAAAATTGAACCTAAGTTTGTGAGTGAAGCATGTCAAGATGAGAGTTGGATGAAAGCTATGAAAGAAGAGTTGCAACAAATAGAAAATAATTAGACATGGGAATTAGTTCCTAGACCTCTAAATAAGAATGTAATTAGTTCAAAATGGGTGTTCAAGAATCTGTTGAATGAAAATGTGAAGTTATAAGGAATAAGGAAATACTTGTATGCAAGGGATACTCACAAGTTGAAGGCATAGAATTTGAAGATACATTTGCCCCTATGGCTAGAATGGAATCTATTAGAATGTTCTTAGCATTTTCTACCCATAAGGATTTCAAAGTATATCAGATGGATGTCAAGTCAACATTTATGAATGGTGAATTGGAGGATGAAGTATACATGGAACAACCTGGAGGATTTTAGTTATCTGACAAACCAGAGATGGTTTGTAAGTTGAAGAAGGCATTGTATGGACTGAAACAAGATCCCAGAGCTTGGTATGAAAGATTGGATAGATACTTGAAAAAGCAAGGATTGAACAAAGGCTCTATTGACAACAATCTTTACTTCAAAGTACAAGGTAACAAGATGTTGATAGTAGTGGTATATGTTGATGATATCATCTTTGGTGGAAATGAAGGAATGTGTAAGAGATTTGCTAAAGAAATGTAAAAATAATTTGAAATGTCCATGATTGGTGAGTTGAATTTCTTTCTTAGTCTTCAAGTAAATGAATCTAATAAAGGGATATACATTTCACAATATAAGTATGTGAAAAAGCTATTGAAGAAGTTTGGACTGGATTCCTCCAAACCTGTTAGTACTCTTCGGTATGTGTAGGATCATCATGGAAAAAATAGGCCCTTAAGTGACAAAAAAATTAGAAAAATCAGAGTTATGCAACTTGACGTAAAAATTTGAATAAGTTATCTATATTATTTCAAAAATATGTAAGAATATAATCTGTAGCAAATTGAATGTAGTTTCTAAACTACTAGGTTTATTTTTAAAAAAAATCTCTACAGCGGTGATCCCACAATAGTGGTTTACAATTTTTTTACCAAACTGGACACTAAAATAATTTTTTTTAACTAAATCTTCACTTTCGGGCAACTATAGCAGCTAAACCGTGAGGAATTTGAAGATGATGCAAACTAGAGTTTCATGAAATTTTGTCTATAGATTCTAAATATTTTTTTTTCAATTTTTGTTGAATTATATTGCATTTCTTTCTCCATCTCCATCGAAAACTAGTTTTTTTTAGAAAACAACATTTTTAAAAAAAGGATGCTCACCGTATAACGCATAACTTTTTTTCCATGAAGGATAAAATTCTAATTCTTTTGAATTTAGATTTGTAACTCTGATATCTAGTGTTTCCACTTGGTTAGATAGTTTCTTATTGAATATTTTTTCTTTAATCAAGTTTTGAAGTCAAACTAATTACAATTTAGACATAACACGACCGTATAGCGAGTAACTGTTTTTGTATGTATCAAAATTCAATTTTATTTTATTTTTGGTTCAAGGACTTCAATATCTGGTGCACTCATATTTTTTAATTTTTTGTTTTTATAATCTACTATTTTTCCACATGTGCAAAACAAAGAGCTTGATTTTCGGTGAAAAACCTACATTCACACAAAATAAAAAATAAATATAATAATAAAATTAAATTTATTTAAAATTATACTTTTTGGAAAGCCTATAATAAGGACTACATACATACAAAAAATAAATTTTAAATGAATTCGTTTGATCTTCCAAAAGGTAAATCAAAAGTGTTTTTTTATCAGCATTTTGATAGGTGTAAAGGACATTTCGTTATAGGTGTGGTTTAAAACTAGTGGGGTTCTATCCAAGGGGGTTTGATCTAAGGTAGTTTAATCAAACCATATTCAATTGGAATGCTTTAAATGGAACTTTTAAAGGCTTAAATCATTATATTTTCTAAAAATATGTGATTTCAACAAAAAATAGAATCTCTCAGAAATTGTAAAGCACTATTGTGACAAGTTTTGGAGAATAAAAATCTAGTTGGTGAAAATTTGAAATTTCAATGTAGTAGTAATTAAATTTCAGGGAAAAAAATAAGAAGTAGGTATCTGTCTGACCACCCTAACCACAACAAAATGATAATATTTTTTTATAAGATTTTAGATATAAGTAGAGGACTCATGTCCTGATGTGATGCATATTTTTTTGTAATTTTTTCCAAGTAAATAATTAATTATGATTTTTTTGTTACAATTTTTAAAAAATATAAAAAACTCGTATGTTTGACAACCTTAACTTGGTCAAAACTTCATGAAATTCAATTTTTTTTTTTTAATCCTATAGTATACTAAGCATAGAATGTGATGCATGTTTTGGATTCAAAAAATGTGATACCATTTGAAAGTTGAGAATCTCCTTTAAAAACTAGGACTTTAGTCGTAATTTGAATAGAAAATAAATAATAATTACTTTTTAAATTCAAAGTAAAACATATTTTATATTGGTGGAAATTTGAGGATCTCCTTTAAAAACCCTTTTCATTTCATCAATTTTGGGTTAAAAAAAAGTCGTCAGCCACATACCCATCATATTGCTACTTTTTGGCCCATCATGATCCTACACATACCCTCCTATGGTAACCAGATGTAAGTTGAGTAAAGATGATGAATCTGCTAAAACTAATTAGAGCAAATATAGATATATGATTGGTGGATTGTTGTATCTTACTGCTACCAGACCAGATATTATGTATGCAGTATGTTTAGTTTCCATATTTCAAGCAGATCCTAAAGAGGCACATGTTACAGCTATAAAGAGGATATTTAGATATCTTAAAGGTACACCAAATTATGGCTTATGGTATCCTAAGGGTGTTGATTTCACCCTGAGTGCGTATACCGATGCAGATTGGGTTGGCTGTGTGGATGACCAGAAGCATACCAGTGGAGGTTCTTTCTTTCATGGTTGTAGAATGGTTTCTTGGTTGAGTAAGAAGCAAAACTCAATTTATTTATCCACTGCAGAGGCAGAATATATTGTTGCAGCATCCTACTGCACATAGGTTTTGTGGATGAAGCAAAATTTGAAAGACATTGGAGTAATATGTGATGAGCCTATTCCTATTTTCTATGACAACACAAGTGCTATAAACATTTCAAAGAATCTGGTTATGCATACAAGAACAAAGAACATATCTATCAAATATCATTTCTTGAGAGAAAAGGTGTTGGAGAATGAAGTCAGATTGGAGTATGTGACAACAAAGGAAAAAATTGCAGATATATTTACTAAGGCTCTTCTGAAGGATAATTTTGAGTATCTTAGGGAGAGGTTGGGGGTCCTTGACTTTTTAAACTAGGTGCACATGAAGGTGCATCAGTCTAGTGTATTCAAAAATTCTTCATTTATCTGGACTAATGAATGGGTCCACTCCACAGGGGGAGTAGAAAAGGTTTTCATTGTTGTAGTATGAGTTGAATGGGTACACTCCTAAGGGGGGGTGATAAAATATTTTGATCTATGCCATTGATGTCAAAGGGGGAGAGAAAGTCATGTGAAAAATAGTTGCAAAGGAAGAGAAGGTGTTCTAAAATATTATGCATGAGGGTATGTGCAAGATCATGATGGGCCAAAAAGTGGCGATAAGATGGGTATGTGTAGGGTATGTGGCTGACGACTTATTTTTATAAAAAAATGATGAAACGAAAAGGGTTTTTAAAGGAGGTTCTCAACTTTCCACCAATATAAATTATGCTTTACTTTGAATCTAATAAATAATTATTATTCATTTTCTATTTAAATTATGACTAAAGTCCTGATTGATAGTCTGATTGAAAAAAATCTATTGCTTTCAAACAGTACCACAATTTATGAATTAGAAACATATGTCACATTTTATGATTCACATACTATAGGATTAAAAAAAATAAAATTCATGAAGTTTTGACCAAGTTAAGATGGTAAAACATACTACTTTTTTATATATTCTAAAAGTTCTAATAAAAAATTCATAATTAATTATTTACTTAGAAAAAAATTGCAAAAAAATATGCATCACATCGAGACATGAGTCCTCTACTTATATCTAACATCTTATTGTGCCATAGAAAAATGGCCCCTTATCATTTTCATGGCCTTTTAGGTCTTTTTTTATGGTGTTTGATCTATTTTGATATGATTTTATGATGTAACATGGCTTGAACATGCATATTTAGGTACTAAAATTCAAATAATGACATCCTGTGGAGGTGTTGTGAAGTTTTGTAAGATATTTCTACATTCTTCTAGAATCTATTCATTACAATTCACCTAAAAAATCACCTTTTTACCCATCAACAAGTCCCTATTTTGAAGTGTTGTAAAGTCTTGTAACAATATTTTACACTTTTCTAGGCACAACTTCACTATTTATCCCTTTCTCATGCTTTATTTGGTCCCTTTACACCCTCATATTTTTTAATTAAGTGTATTTTTGAATGTAAGCTTGATAAACAACATTAAATGCAACATAATTACCGACACCTATTTTCAGGTCCTAGGTGGGACCCATTTTCCATGGGTGGAAAATAAGTCCCCCTTGGCCCCAAATTCAAAATATTTTAAATTTTCTTTCAAGTTTTTATTTAAAAACACCTGATGTCAGCCTGTGATGAGGTATGAATAGGTAACTAAGGTACAAGATTGTATAAATAAGTGTTTTTACATCCATTTCAGTACCCATTCTCTCATGCATTCCCCATTCATCAAATTCACTTAAGCATTCAAGAATTTACATCATCAAGTCAAGCATAAATCAGACATCTTGGAGCAGCCATTGACATATTTTCATACTTCTCCAACAAGGGTTTGGTGAATATTTACACTTACATGTGTATTCAAGATTCTCTTTCCATTTTATTTCTTTTTCTATTTCAAGGGTTTGATTACCAAAGTGGGGTTCGACCAAGGAAAACCCCTATATCCTAACCCTCAACACTTTTTCCCCTTTGCATATGTTTGTGTATGCAGATTTATGAAATGGAAAGGTGAGAAAAGGTGTCCATATCGCATCAAAGTCTTTCAAGGTATCTCAAACCCTACTTCAAGCTTGGAGAGAGTATGTAGGTTAAGTTTTGCAGATTCAGATCAGGGGAATCTTCAGAAATAGAATTGTAGATCATAAGCCACATAATCCTTTCCCAAATTCTCTATTTTCCAAAAGAGGAATCATTCACCATTGATGGCGAGTTAGTCCCATTTCTAGGCTTCAACAGTGATTTTTGTAGATTTTGATACCCAATTCCCCAAAATTGGTTTAACACTTTCTAGCAAAAATAAGACTCATTTGCCCAGAATGGTCAATCAGTCCTAGTGAACATTTCTGATGTCTTCTACAAGTGTTCATATCCTCATTCCACCCTCTTCCAACTTCTAGGTACACATCTCCAATTGGGTTACTTTCTATTACAGTTTGTTTGCATTTCTTGTCAAATAGTTTGAAGACACATTGTGTTTTCCAACACTTTTACATTAGATTAGAATTACATTTTCTTAGTCTTCATTTCAATTTGGTTTTCATCATTTAAATACATCCACACATACACTTCACACCCCTTCTTCCATTTCTTCTAATGAGAACATAAGCATTTTTGGCCCACCTTTCTCCTTCCAGGTGAAAAACCCTAGAAGAGATAGAAAGCAAGTACGTGCCAAAAATCTATGTTTTATTTTGGTGAACCTGCTTTTTCGAATACCCTCTTTTCTGATTTGGAGTCCATTAATCATTCTAGAGTTGCTTACATTACATCTTGCATTAGTTAACTTGCATTCTAGAGTTTCATTTTTGCATGCATAAAAGTGCATAATAGGCTACAATTTTGTATGTTTAATCATTGAAAAGTTTTGAAATTCTGCCTTTTTCACTTAGTTCTGCATCTTAGCACTCAAAATTCATAAAAATCAGTCACAAATTTTTGAAAAAGTCCCTTTTGACCCCTGAAACTGCATTTTCCAGAACTGAAAACTTTATTTTAAGCTTCTATTTGGTGCCTTAACTTGTATATATCAGTCAATTGCATTTTTGTAGCATGCATTTCATGATATTTAGCATAAATTAGCTTATTTCATGCATTGTTCAAATTCAAATTTTGCATTTTCAACATTTCATTTTCAGATTATTGCATAGTGTAATCAAAAAATTACTTTAGTTTGAAGTCTAAAAATTTGCATCATTAGAATTAGACATTATTTACATTCATGGCACTTAGACTTTTGCAATCTCCATTTTATGCATTAGTTCCTAGCTCATTTAGGTCAACTTCATTGCACAATGAAAACAAAAAAACAAAAGCATCATGAACCAAACATAACATCCAAGCCCTTTAGTAGTGATGATTTGGCAATGTTAGATGAAGCCTTAGACGACTTCCTCTCTTCTAAATCATCCACTAAAGCTTTACCCCAAAAGGATGCATGCATCGATAATCATGATAATCATAATTTTTGTTCTCCTAATATTTCTCCCATTGGTGAAAAAGATATCTTGATGAAAGAAGACACTATCATTGATGATCATGAAAGCCTTTCTTTTCTTCCTTCTCCACCTTTCAACAACATTATAACACAAATCTGAAATCCTTGCCACTACCTTACAAATTACCCTTTCATCTCCCCATACCTCCCCTACTTGTGACAATCCTTTAGTGAATATGGATACAATCCTGAATGATCATCACAAACAAATTTGTGTGGAGGATATGATTGAGAGATATGAAAATCCTACTTCCCCCACTCAAGAAGATATTATAGGACATGCTGATGTAGATAATCATGAAGTTCCAATCCTCTCTTTTCTTCTCCTACTATCTTCTCTACACATGAAGAAGATAGTTTAGTGTTAGAAGATATTGATAGTGAAACTCATGAAAAAATTATTTCTCCCTTCCCTGATCCCATCATTGGTAATCATGAAACTCCTAGTTATCCTTCTCTTGATGTCTCTCCTATGAGTGATGAAGCTATCTAGCCAAATCAAATTATAACATCTGATGAACATATTAGCTCTCCTCCTAGGGTCAATATTATGGCACACACGAATGATATATTAGTGACATCCAAACACCAAACAAATTCAACCCTTCTTCATCACCCTATGCAAGCTCACACTATACCTAACCTCATTCTTCCAAATCATAGTCTTCATGATTGTCCTTTCATAGCCATCAACCCATCCAACAAACCTTCACTCAACATCCATACTATCACCAACCATTTTTCCAATACGCGTTTAACCTTGTTACATCCTAAATCAATACATAAATAACATTAGTTGCTGCTCCTTTCCATGTAATAACTTTGTAGGATCATAGCATTCTATCTATTACATGTTTTGCATCCCTTGCAAGGGGAAGCATACCATCATCCACTTTAGGCTCACCCTTGTATTGCACTAAGTGGGGGGAAAAGAGTCAGACAACCTTATCCCTTGTATGCCACTTGTCATTTTCGACTACTCGTTAAATTTTCATGAACATATAAGAGCAAGCTTGAGATGTGAATGACATGTCTTATGATTGAATCGCATGTGACATACTTCCTTTCTTCATGACACAACCTAACTTTGAAACATATGACTTGGCATAGGGCTTTCCAAGTTGGCTCTCCTTTCTTGTTTTCTTTTTGCATTTTCTTTCCTTCGCTACTTTAAAGTAATTGCTCATAGAACGATGTGTAGCAATTACTTTAAAGTGGGTGGTATACATTACCATAATTCATTTCCATTCTTGGTTCCTAGTGTAGCCTCGTCATTTAAATGATGCATTTGTTACTTTGTGGATGACATTGGGGGTGATTTTCTTCATAAGTGTGATCTATCTTACCATATTACATTCCTCTTGGTGGCCTGATGTGATGCACTACATCCCCTAAGTTGAGAATATACTATTCTTTGATTGGTCCTCTTTTGGAGACATTAGACATAATGTTCCCTAAGTTACTGACCTTGCATGAACTTAACAAGACTCCTTTGAACATCTTTTACAATTAATATTTTACATTTTTTTTCATCTTTTGCCACCGTGCATAACGCAACTTGCATGCCTGTGGTACCTTTTTTGATTCCTTGTGGCACCTTGATAAAGTTATCAAGAGGTATAACTTTAATATGGTTGAGTGGGAAGCCCACCTAACAGCATGAATTTTCCCCATAGCCACCTTTGTGTTTGTGAGTGCATACCAACTAGCGTATGTATCTTAACTTTTATAGGCCTTCTCACCTAGCAAATTGTTATGTGTTCTATCACCCCAGAGTGAGTATGCATTCTCTTTCAGCCTAGATCTAATCGACAACTAGTTGGAATGATGATCGAAGCTTCATCTAATTCATCTCAACACTTGTGTGTTCCTTTGTTCTCATGTTTAGTTTGCCATGTGATCTTCATCCTAGGGGATTGATCATCCCACTTGATTGTCGTCATTCCATATTGCTAGTTCATAAGTACATTTGAACCCTCCTCTCGATGTTCATTACTAGTTTAGTGTGAGTTTGAAGCAAGTTCATCCTCTCACTAAAGTGGGGGCTAAATGTGCCATAGAAAAATGGCCCCTTGTCATTTTCATGGCCTTTTATGTCTTTTTTTATGGTGTTTGATCTATTTTTCTCTAATTTTATGATGTAACATGGCTTGAACATGCATATTTAGGTACTAAAATTTAAATAATGACATTTTACGAAGGTGTTGTGAAGTGTTGTAAAGTCTTGTAACAATATTTTATGCTTTTCTAGTCACAACTTCACTATTTATCCCCTTCTCATGCTTTATTTGGTCCCTTTATACCCTCATATGCTTCATTTAAGTTTATTTTTTAATGTAATCCTGTTAAACAACATTAAATGCAACATAATCGTCGACACCTATTTTCAGGTCCTAGGTGGGAGCCATTCACCATGGGTGGCGAATGAGTCCCCCTTGGCCCCAAATTCAAAATATTTTAAAATTTCTTTCAGGTTTTTATTTAAAAACACTTGATGTCAGCCTGTGATGAGGTATGAAAGGGTAACTAAGGCACGAGATTGTATAAATACGTGTTTTTACATCTATTTCAACCCCCATTCTCTCATGCATTCACCCATTCATCAAATTCACTTAAGAATCCAAGCATTTACATAATCAATTCAAGCATAAATTAGACATCTTGGGGAAACCATTGACATATTTTCAAACTTCTGCAACAAGGGTTTGGTGAGTATTTACACTTGCATGTTGTGTATCCATCATTCTCTTTCCATTTTATTTCTATTTCTATTTCAAGGGTTTGATTGCCAAAGTGGGGTTTGACCAAGGCAAACCCCTATATTCTAACCCTCAACACTTTTTTTCATTTGCATACGTTTGTGTATGTAGATTTATCAAATACAAAGGTGAGAAAAGGTGTCTCAAGCCCTATTTCAAGCTTTGAGAGAGTTTGCAGATTCATATCTGGGGAATCTTCAAAAACAAAATTGTAGATCGTAAGCCACAAAATCCTTTCAAAAATTCTTTATTGTACAGAAGAGGACTCATTCGCCATTGATGGTGAATCAGTCCTATTTCTAGGCTTGAACAATGATTTTTTTAGATTTGAATACCCAATTCCCTGAAACTAGTTCTGATACTTTCTGGCAAAAACAAGACTCATTCCCCCAAAATGGTGAATAAGTCCAAGTGATCATTTCTAATGTCTTCTACAAGTGTTTAGAGCCTCATTCCACCCTCTTTCAGTTTCTAGGTACACATATCCAATTGGGTTACTTTCTATTATAGTTTGTTTGCATTTCTTGTCAAATAGTTTGAAGACACATTGTGTTTTCCAGTACTTTTACATTAGATTAGAATTAAATTTCCTTAGTTTTCATTTTCATTAGGTTTTCAGCATTTAATTACATCCAAACACACACTTCACACCCCTTCTTCCATTTCTTCTAATGAGAACATAAGCATTTTTGGCCCCCCTTTCTCCTTCTAGGTGAAGAACCCTAGGAGAGATAGCAAGCAAGTAGGTGCCAAAAATCTATGTTTCACTTATAAAACAATATTATCATTTTATTGTGGTTAGGGTGGTCAAATAGACACCTACTTCTTATTTTTTCCTTGAAATTTAAGTACTACTGCATTGAAGTTTCAAATTTTCACCAAATAGATTTTTTTTTCTTAAATAAACCTAGTAGTTTAGAAACTACATTCAGTTTGCTACAAATTCTATTCTTACATATTTTTGAAATGATATAGATAACTTATTCAAATTTTTATGTCAAGTTTCCTAACTTTGTTTTTTCTAAATTTTCATTGCCACTTAAGGGCTTATTTTTCCATGATGATCCTACACATACCCAAGATGTTGGCTTTGATGGTTTTTCACATCATGTGTTACCATCAATGACAAAGGGGGAGATTGTTGCAACTATGAGCAAGATTGGTGGTGTTGTCATTAATGTTATCATTGATGTCAACACAATTTAGTATGTTGCATATTGTACATGTATAGTTGAGATGTGAGTACATGGAGCTATCCTTATGATGTTGCAAATGTTCTCAAATGATGTGTTTCCAAGTGCTTTTGAGAAAATTAATAAAGAAGAGAAGTCAAAGTTATGAATGTGTTTAGAATGTGCTCCACATTTCTCCCGTGTTGATCCTATGCTTATGTGGATATGAAGGTTTGTTGATGGTGATCTAGTAGTGATATCTCTTGAGTTGAAGCTTCTGGTTTGATGGGATGTGAACATTATGTTCACCAGTGCATGGATTGTTCTGGAAGAGTTGGTCTTTTCTATCCACTGGGAGAAATGTTTCTGCTCCATAGTCCTCCACTATTCTATTTCAGATCTTGCAGATCTGGAATATGTCTTATATTGGTGCTTTCTTGGTTCAAGAAAAGATGTGTGTGGTTTGGTGATTCAAAAGTCATGTTTCCAAGTTTTGGTATGTTTCTAAATAGTCCAGATGGACTGATTGAAGGAGTTAAATGTTCAAATATCATTTCACTTTTTGTGGATGTATCTGAAGGAACCTAAGACATGTGGGTATGTGCAGGATCATCATGGAAAAAACAAGCCCTTAAGTGGCAACAAATTTAGAAAAATCAGAGTTACGCAACTTGACGTAAAAATTTGAATAAGTTATCTATATTATTTCAAAAATATGTAAGAATAGAATTTGTAGCAAATTGAATGTAGTTTCTAAACTACTAGGTTTATTTAAAAACAAAAAAAATCTATTTGGTGAAAATTTGAAATTTCAATGTAGTAGTACTTAAATTTCAGGGAAACAATAAGAAGTAGGTTTTTGTTTGACCACCCTAACCACAATAAAATGATAATATTTTTTTATAAGATTTTAGATATAAGTAGAGGACTCATGTCCGGATGTGATGCATATTTTTTGTAATTTTTCCAAGTAAATAATTAATTATGAATTTTTTATTACAAATTTTTAAAATATAAAAACTATTATGTCTAACCACCTTAGCTTGGTCAAAATTCAATAAATTCATTTTTTATTTTTTTAATCTATAGTATACGAAGCATAGAATTTGACACATGTTTCAGATTCAAAATGTGATACCATTTGAAAAGCTATAGATGTTTTCAATCAGCCTATCAATCAAGACTTTAGTCATAATTCAAATAAAAAATGAATAATAATTATTTATTAAATTCAAAGTAAAGCATAATTTATATTGGTGGAAAGTTGAGAATCTTCTTTAAAACCCTTTTATTTTCATTAATTTTGGGTAAAAAAAAGTCAGCCACATGGGGCATCATATCACTTACATATTGCCACTTTTTGGCCCATCATGATCCCGCACATACCCGTGTTCTCATGCATAATGAAGCATTTTGCGTCATCTAGGTGCTATCTTATTGTTGGGAAGTGTGTACATCAATGTTCATTTGTGTTTTCATTAGGTTTGGTTGACCTAGTGTTTACACTTCATTTGAAGAATTAAATTTAATTAAGGAAGCATGTGGTTGTTTCGAGATTATTTTTTGGTCCACTCATTCTTTTCCATTGTGGGAATCTTGAGTTGTTGACCTAATTTGAATTTATGAAATGAAGTTTATGTGGCCGACCTTGGAGAAAGTTTCTAAGGTTGAAGATGGTATAAATGCAAGTTGAATTGCAAAGATTTGGACGAAGATGAAATGTGACGAAGTAAGCCACAAATCAAAAGTAAAAGTGTGTGAAAGTGAGTTGAGACAATAGTACTTTATTGTGTTAGATTGCTAAAGGAAATGAGGTGAAGTTTTCTGCAATCTTCTTATCAAAGTTGTAGATGTGTGTTTAATGTTGTGGTGGATCTTTTGTTGTCTTTTGTATCTGTAGGTAGTGAGCCTCCCTGTTGGACATTGATTCCTTTCTGTAGGAAGTGAGCCTTTTTATTTGGAATGTGAGTCCTCTTCTAGGAAGTGAGCCCTTGGTAGTGAGCTTTTGTATTCAGTTTTATAATCTCTTATATTATGAGTTAATCCTCACTATGGTTTTTCCCTCATTGGGTTTTCCATGTAGATCTAGTGTTCATTATGTTGATTTTACTTTCTTTTATATCTGCATTTCATGTTCATACTTAATAATAGAATAGTGTGGTTGTGGGATTGATAAGTGTTCAAGTTTTGAATTTGAATTTGTGTGACAACTGATTCACCACCCCCTCTCAGTTGTCTTGCCTTTTTTAACAATAAAACATAGGGATCAAAAGGTAGTTCTTAATCATGAATATGCATTCTTTCAAACCCTAACTTGTGAATGGAAGAGGAGAAGTTTCCAAATAGAAAAGTAACCATTACATAATGCAATGAATGATGAAAGAATGTTTTTTTTATCTCCTCAAACACAGAGAGGTGAAGCTAGAATACCTCAAAAGAAGGAAGATCCATGAAAGATGGAGCTAAAAGATGCAAACTTGAAGCTCTTTCCTCAGTAGAGTTGTAATTTCCTTCATAGATCGAGGCTTCCTTACTTTTTTTTGGCCAAAAATCAAGGAAACATGCATGAAAGGAGCCAATGTAGGCTTTCCCTCTCAAACCAAAAGTCCAAGTTGAAATTTTATCACTTTCTCAACCTTGCCCATGGATTTTTGAGAAAATAGGCCAAAGAATGTATTAAAATTATTTTTTCAAAGTTTTAAATATGAAATATAATCCTTTTGACCTTAGCAATGAGAATTCTTTTAACATCTCTTTTCCCATTTTTGATAAATCTTTGCTTAAGGGTGTTGTCATAATAGTGGTTTACAATTCCTGAGAGGAAAGAAATTTTAGCTGAAATCACATATTTTTAGAAAATATAATGATTTAAGCCTTTAAAAATTCAATTTTAAGGATTCCCATTGAAGAGGGTTTGATCAAATCACCTTAGATCAAACCCCCTTGGATAGAACCTCACTAGTTTTAAACCATACTTATAAATGCGTCTCCTTTACACCTATCAAAATGCTAATAAAAAATCATTTTTGATTTAGATTTTGGGGGATCAAATGAATTCATTTAAAATTTATTTCAAATGATTATTGTATTCCTCAAAACAAGCTATCCAATGAATATAATTTTAATATGTTTTGGTTTTGTTATGTATTTGTTTTTTAAGTTTTATTAAACATAGGTTTTTCATCGAAAATGAATTTCTTTGTTCTTCACATGTGGAAAAATAGAAGATTATCAAAAAAGTGAAAAATATGAGTGCACTAGATATTAAAGTCCTTGATCAACAAAAATTAAAAATTAAATTTTGACATATACAAAAAGTTACCGTTATACAGGTTGCATTGTGTCTAAATTGTAATTAGTTTGACTTTGAAACTTGATTAAGGAAAAAATATTCAATAAAAAACTATCGACCAAGTGAAAGCACTAGATGTCAGAGTTAAAAATCTAAATTTGAAAGAATTAGAATTTTTCTTTCATGGAAAAAAAGTTATCGTTATACGGTGTGCGTCACTTTTTTAAATGTTGTTTTCTAAAAAAAATCTATTTTTGTGGGAGATGGAAAAAGAAGTGCAATTTGATTCCAAAAAAATTGAAAAAAATATTTTTAGAATATACAGACAAAATTTGATGAGACTCTAGTTTGCACCATCTTCAAATTCCTCACAGTTTAGCCGCTATAGGTGCCTGAATGTGAAGATTTAGTTAAAAATAATAATTTCAGTGTCCAGTTTGGCCAAAAATTGTAAACCACTATTATGGGATCACCCTTAAGGAGACCTTGTAAAACCTAGGAGAGAGGACTTCACCCTTTTAATGAACTATTTTAACCTAGGAGGTAAAAATAGGTAACAACATCAAACATAAATTTATGGGGGATCATATTACAGACATGCATTCACATAAAGAAACATGAAAAAGAAAATAATGAAAAATACTAGTAAGGCACATGCGAGTAAACCTATTAGCAAGTTGTTTGTATCCCAATCTTGATCACTATATGTGGAAGGTGAAAAACTAGACAAAGGGACAACAACAAGTGTTGAACTGGGACAAGCACCAAGTTCAACACTCTTATCATCATTTAAGTCCATGGAAGAGGAGAACAATGAATTCAGATCATTATGCACTTTTTCAACAATCCTTGTAATGTCAATATCATCATCTAAATTAATCACAACGGGAGGTCAAATGACAATATCCATAGAGGTTTGTTCATGTTTACACTACAGTGAGGATAAAGAGACATCATTCCTTGTGGGATATAAGTTTGGATTTTGATTTTCTATGTTGTTTTCTTCTATAGTTTGTAATATACAAATAATAGTATGACATATATTCCTACGCTCTCTAGCATTTTGGTTTCTTATCAATCTATTGTTGATTTGTGATTGTGTAGGAGTGGGTTTTTCAACCATAGGATTATTTTCTTTCCTTAGGGGAGGAACGAAAGGAACCATGGGAGGTTGTTCAACCACTTTCTCTTTAGCTTTGTAAACTTGTTTGATTTTAGGAGGAACAACGGGATTGTTTTGATTGTCTCGCAGTCTCTTATAGGAAGTGGTAGGAGGATTTTTCAAAGGTTGCTCTTGGATGTTTGGAAGGGATTTTGTTTCAATCATTGGTTCATCAAGGATAGGTGGCTCAATCATGGGTTGATGCATATTTCTAAGGGATAATTCTATTATGCGCTTTGCCATAAACTTTTTATATGATTTTAAAAAGTAGTCCTCATGGGGTTCGATAGGTTCAATAGGCTCGAGCCAAAAGAAATCCAATGAAAATTTCCAATGCGAAGACATGTGATTAAAGCCACTATGGTGTACAATAAATATTTCATTGCCAAAGGGATACTTCAACCATTTATGCACCACCAACAAGACGAAATTCATGGAGCGAAGTCATGGATAGCCTAACTTCACACAAAATTGGTCTGATGACGGCATGATGGTGAATGAGACATTTAATGTTTTTAGCCTAACTTTTATAGGGAGATTTATCAAGCCCATTGCAAGACAAGCAAAACCATTATGCATTTTGACCCACACTTTTGGTTTGTCATATATATCTTGATAAAGTTCATGAAAAAATAGGAATTCTTTAGTGATCACATTCTTTACACAGACATGAGATCAATTACTATCCCATTGGTAGGCTTGTCATTGATTCTTCTAAGTATGTAAAGAGGACCATTGGGTGAATTTTTATTATGTGTTTTTGTGAGAAAGTAATATCAAGGGGTATTTTTGTTTTCCCTTTATGAGGTTTAGCTTCAAAAAAGTTGACCAAGGAATGTATGTTACCATTCTCTTGAATTTTTAGATTCTCATGAAGGAAGCAACCAAGGCTACTAAAATTTTGTATTTCATGTTCAATTTTAAGCATTTTCCTTAGATTTTGTAAAGCTGGACTGATACTAATGTCCATGCTTTTAGTAAACACAAGGTCTTGTAACTTTTCTATTCCTTCATCTATTATTTTTATGTTTTATTGCAGGATATGAACAATGTCATGCACGTTAGTTGTAGGTAAGGACAACATTGGAAATAGGGTATGGGTATGTGTAGGATCATCATGGAAAAAATAGGCCCTTGAGTGGCAGAAAAATTAGAAAAATCAGAGTTAGGAAACTTGATGTAAAAGTTTGAATAAGTTATCTATATTATTTAAAAAATATGTAAGAATAGAATCTGTAGAAAATTTAATGTAGTTTCTAAACTAATAGGTTTGTTTAAAAAAAAAAAAAATCTATGGGTATGTGTAGGATCATCATGGAAAAAATAGGCCCTTAAGTGGTAAAATATTCAGAAAAATCAGAGTTAAGCAACTTGAAGTAAAAATATGAATAAGTTATCTATATTATTTCAAAACTATGTAAGAATAGAATATGTAGCAAATTGAATGTAGTTTATAAACTACTAGGTTTTTTTAAAATAAAATAAATCTATTTGGTAAAAAATTGAAATTTCAATGTAGTGGTACTTAAATTTCAGGGAAAAAATAAGTAGGTGTCTGTCTGACCACCCTAACCACAATAAAATGATAATATTTTTCTATAAGATTTTAGATATAGTAGAGGACTCATGCGATGTGATGCATATTTTTTTGTAATTTTTTTCCAAGTAAATAATTAATTATGAATTTTTATTACATTTTTAAAAAACATGTAAAACTCGTGCGTCGACCACCTTACAATTGGTCAAAACTTCATAAAATTCAAATTTTTATATTTTTAATCCTATATTATCTGAAGCATGGAATGTGACACATGTTTGGATTCAAAAAGGTGATCTTGTTTGAAAGCTATAGATATTTTCAATTAGCATATCAAATTGGGACTTTAGTCATAATTTGAATAGAAAATGAATAATAATTACTTATTAAGTTCAAAGCAAAGCATATATATCTGGAAATCGAATTTCCTTTAAAAAACCCTTTATTTTTATCAATTTTGGGTAAAAGAGAGTCATCAACCACATACCCATCATATTGCCACTTTTGGCCCATCATGATCACATACCCTATTTGGTGAAAATTTGAAATTTCAATCGATTAGTTAAATTTCAAGGAAAAAATAGAAGTAGGTGTCTGTCCACCACCGACCACAATAAAATGATATATTTTATAAGATTTTAGATATAAGTAGAGGACTCATGTCTTGATGTGATGCATATTTTTTTTGGAATTTTTTCCAAGTAAATAATTAATTATGAATTTTTTATTACAACTTTTAAAAAATATAAAAAACTTGTATGTCGACCACCTTAACTTGGTCAAAACTTCATGAAATTCAATTTTTATTTTTTTTCTATAGGTATGTGAAGCATAGAATGTGACTCATGTTTTGGATTCAAAAATGAAACGTTTGAAAGCTATAGATGTTTTTCAATCAGTCTATCAATCAGGACTTTAGTTGTAATTTGAATAGAAAATGATTAATAATTAATTATGAAATTTAAAGTAAAGCATAATTTATATTGGTAGAAAGTTGAGAATATTCTTTAAAAACCCTTTTCGTTTCATCAGTTTTGGGTAAAAAAAAGTCGTCAGCCACATACCCATCATATTGCCACTTTTTGGCCCATCATGATCCTGCACATACCCGTATGCATGTTATGATCCATAGGACGTTTATTATTAACACTATTAGAAAGGGAATTAGAAAGCCAAAGATCCACAATGAATGGTGTATCACGAGATGACATAAGTCTCAAACTATGTCTTACAATAGTATTGCTAATAGAACACCAAGTTGTAAAGCTCATACAATTTTTACAAACTCAATGCCAACCCAAAATGGAAAGAGGGTAAAATGCAATGCAATGGCCCCTAGAATGCAATTTTTTAGATTCTAAACAAGGTAATTTGCTAATTACACTATGCAACAATCTAAAAATGAAGTCTTGTAAATGCAATTTTGGAATCACACAATGCACTAAATTTACAAAATTAAGCTAGATATGATGAAATTGATGAAACAAAAATTCTGCAAATAGTAAGAGAAATATGAAAGCAACAATTAGAAATGCAGAAATGAATATTTTAGTGTCTAGAAAATCATAATATGAACTGACTAGGGGCTCATTTTCCCTAGGGCGAATGGGTCCTAGATGAGGGTTTTGAAATAATTTTTTGTAGATTTTCAAGTGATTTATAGTGGTTTCTAGATCCTGGTTTGTTACAACAAGTTTCAGTTTGATTTTTCTATAAATTCAATGTTCAATGCAAGTGAACAATGTGACAAAATGACAAATAGAAAACCTAGTTTGATATGCAATTTTTGTTTCATTTTTCAAACGCAAGTTGATATGATGTAATGATATGCAATATAACTGATACTTTTGGTATTTTCAGATTTAAAGAATGCAACTAAAACCCTTAAATGAAATGCAAAGACAAGACACCCTAAATGAGACCTAATTCAATGCAAAGAGCTGCAAAAGAATGCAAGATCTAAATCTAGGATGAAAAGGGACTCTAAAATAAAAAATGCAATGATCAAACTCAGGTTCACCAAAATGAAATGAAGAAAAGTATATGGGTGGTGTACTTTGATGATATTGAATTATTGAACAATGGACCTATTTCTCTAGTTTCATTGAAAATGTGTGTTATAGAGGACAGATTTGAAAACTAATAGAAATGACTGTCAAAATGCATATCTAGAAAGCTGAGTGATGTGTACCTATCACCAAAGATTCTATTTTAGACATCATTGAGGACTCATTCAAGCTATGGCGAGTGGGTCTTAGCTAGAGCTCCTACAAAATGCTTTCTGGGTTCTCTTCTTCTTAGTCTACACTCCCAGATTCCAAGTGTTTGCCATTGGATAGCCATAAATAAAACATGTAGAAGAGTTTCCATGATTTGACAACTTTTCTTTCAACTTTGACAACTTTACAACTTTCTTCAATTTTTCTCTTGAAATAGTCATCAACCTAAAATCTACAATCACACATCAAAGAGAAGAAAAATGTTGTTTTATTAGGGAATGCAGGTTTTCCTTAGTCAAACACCATTTTGGTAATTAAACCTTGTAGTCAAATAGAAAATAATGAAGGAATGATGAATGAAAAAAAGCAAATTCACAACTCACCAAACCTTATTTGAAACCTTGGAGTAGAAATATGCAAACTAGCATGAAGTGGGCTCAATGAATGAATATCTTGATCATGAAACTATATTAGAGATAATGCCTTTGATATGCTTCAATTGATCTTGAAGAGTAAATCACCATATTAGCTCAAACAACATGCATAATGCAAGAAATCTTTGACATGATGAAATGAATCTTGATTGTTGTAATAATCTTCTATAAATATGCCCTTGATTTCCTTGAAAATACTCTTGATCATATTCTTTTCTATAAGGATGCTCTGATCAAAAATTGGTAGGTCATATGAAAAATTTCTCTTGGATGAAACATAGTGAATAACCTTATATTTACATATCTTAACATTAATTCTCAAAATTCAAATATCATAAGCCAACATTGAATTGTAGATTTGAAATCATTAAAATACCAACAAAAAAATATTTCAAAGGGGTCTCCTAGGTCTAAGTGAGGACCCATTGACCATAGGGAAAATAGGTCCAAGGCCATTTTCCTAGGACACACATTGGACAATGTTAAACATTCTGCAAAAATAGGGTCATAAGACTAAGTGAGGACCCATTCACCCTATGGAAAATGGGTCCTAGGTCACTTACCTAGGACACACATCTTCAAAAGTTAAGTGTTGTGTAATATAATTTATGAATATTGGGTTTTATCCCTCAAAATTTACATTTATTTAGGCTTGGATTTGAATTAAAGTGGCCAATTAAGGAAAATTAACCTCAATTAATTAATAAACCCATATATTAGTGTGAAAATGTAAAGATATACCATACAACAACAAAAAAAGGCACAATTAAGTCTATTTCAATTTAAAAGGCCCTAAACTTAATGTGAATATGAAAAACATCTTACAACACTAAATTAAGGCACAATTAAGCTCGTTTTATTATGAATTATCTCAAAATTAAGTGTGAAAAAGGGATACTTTTTCCTACACTACAAGAAATAAAAAAATTCACAGTGATTTATGTGAGGAATATTCTTTCAAATAGAAAAACCCCACTCAAAAGAGCCTCAATCTATTAATCTAAATAATATTCAACATTAACATCTGGTTATAGAGCAAGCCTTCACAAGAGTTTCATCAACATACAACAAGGAGTAGTACTAGTAGTATTTTAGCAACACTTATGTACCTATAAAATTGTAACATACAATATACTATTTCAAAGCCTAAATATATAGGAAAATAAAATACAAGATACCAATATCGAATTGCAAACCAAGTTCTTATAGCATGGAAAAAATCTAGGTTCTAAAAAATGCCCATATGGACTCAAAATAACTTATAAAAGAGGTGGCAAAAATTCTCACACCCCTCACATATATGTAAATTCCAAGAATATTATGTAACTCCCAACTTGTAAGGAATATATTTCTGAAATAATAGACTATTTTTGGCTCTTAAAAATGTCATAGAAGCTATTATAACATTATTAGAATAGGCCTTCTATAATATACCACTAATTGGACATGTTTAGAGATATAATAACTCTTATTCAAGGAATAAATATGTTGTACAAGTCCAACCAAAAAATCTCACATCTCATTTTGGAGGAACATAATAATTTATTAATATACATTATAAACAAGGTGTAGGAGCACACGAGCGAATGGGCGATCAACACCACCCAAAAAAATAATTTGTTTGATCTTCTTCAATTTTGGTTTTTTTTTATTTTGTTTGGTTTTCCTCTCTCTGACAACATCTAAATATGATGCTAAGCAAGCCTATGGAAATTTTTCAGAGGTTGTATTTGCAACTGCCTTGTTTGATATGTATGTGAAATGTGTTGGAAAAGTCTAGGTAGATGAATCATTTGATTCAATTAATTTTTTTTCCAATTACCTCGGTTGACTTGTATGCAAATTGAGTTAATTCCTAAAGGAAAACGTGTCTCATAAGTTGAGATAATTATCATTGATCTGGAATTACACATACACCATTTATAAAGGAGGAATTGATGTTTCAATATGCCTTTTGAAGTTCAAAGAAAGAATGGGATTATTGGAACACTAGGAGACAATGATTCTTTGGAGAGGAGTTGATGATTAAGTGAAAAGGAAGGAAGGAATCAAACAAGGTGGTGGAATCCTAAAATTTCAATGGTTCCACTGATTCCATGGTCAAACCTATGACCTTTTCTTCCCCATTGTCATTAGGGTTTAGGGTTTTATCGCTCCATTCATTTATACCCTTAATCCTTTTATTGGCTTGTGTTCGCTCATTGACCGGTTGTTCTAGGTCACCATTTATTTAAGTGGTGTTTTATGGCTATCGCTATTATCTTTTAACCGTCCCCATCATTCAAATCTCCTGCTTTTCCTAGGAGGGCCCTCTTTTCAGAACAACATTTTCTCACGTGATTTTAAGCACCACTTGATTTCATCACTAATGGTTCATTGCCTGTCGCACATTCTCTTTGAACAACCTATGGTTGTCTCACAATGAGTGATGCTTCATCCTTTCTACTGCCCCAAGGTCCATTTCTAGTCACACGTTTCATCTTCACCACCGACAGGTAACCTTTGATGAGCGAAGTGGTTAAGATTTTTAACCCATCACTTGCCATAGTTTTATCGTTGTACGTTGTGGTCTACTAGTAAACTCGCAACTACTAATGGGTAGAGTCTTTCCCCATTGCATGGGCTCGGTCTATCATTGGTTGAAGCTGCTCGATAGAGAGGGAACTAGTGATGAGTGATGTAAGCAATGATTTCTAGCTAAGATTTACCTATGATTAAATCAATGGCTAGTATCTCATTGATGGCTTCTAAGTCATCGTTGGATGAGTCTCCAAAGTGGAATGTGAAGGCGTGAGGGTGATATGTTTCAAGATGTGGTCAGGATTTTCCTATGATCATCAGGATTAATGGTGAATAAGTTGGGGATGATAGAGTAAAGATGCAAATGGATATGTGGAAGTTTTAAAGCACATCCTCATTCTTTCTAAGTACAATCAATAAAGCAAGTGGCAATCCTTAATGATCCTCATTGATCAAGTTTTAAATCTAGGGCAATCGACGGTTGAGATGCAACATGTAGTAATTGATCCTTTTTCTCATGTGAGCGAGCCAAGATGGCCATTAATTGCAACTAATATCAAATTCCTCTATTTAATGAGGATTCTCTATAGCTTGTTAGATCATTCATGAATTATTATGGAACATAATTTATTGTTTTGAGTACAAGAGGAATAATTTCAGAGTTTCAAAAAAGGTAGTACAAAGTTGGTTGCATGGTGCCTTCTAGTATGTAAGTGTGTATACTTATTGCATTTTTTTACAGCTCGGTTGTTTTCTATGTCTGGTGTTCGTGGGGGTTTTCATTGCTTATATGTGGGAATTATCTGCAAGTTCTGGTTAGTTTTTTCCTACATAATTGGCTTTGGTTGTTATTTTATCCTAGGAAAATGAGTGAGCCGAGTACTCCCATTACATAAGTTTATAGGTCTAGAAGATTAAGTATGCAGGATCCTATTGCATACGTATCTGAAGCCAAACCCCTCTTGACAAAGATACCATTTGTCTTAAAAGGAAAAAGAAGTGTACATAGGAGAAGTGAGATGGTTGTTGTTAAGAGTAACTATGCACTAAGGAATAGGATTGTGTCACAGGAACCAATTAGAGTTGATGAGGAGGGGCCTATGTTTGTGAAAGAATTAATGAGGCCTAGTGTTAGTCTTAGGGTTTGTTCAAAGAAGCCCACTACTCCTATTTTTAATTTCTGATGATTCTTCAAATTAAGAGGGAGGAGCCAACCCTGACCCTAGCCAATGCCCTACTTCTCTTGTGCCTTATAGTAACTCTAATGAGGAGATTATTATTACAACTACAGTCTCTATAAAAAGGCCTAGTGAGGTTGTTTACTCAGTGGCTGACAAGGCTGGGTAACACCCATGTCCTCTTTTAAGGGTGTTTGGTTTTTGGGTACTATGGTGATTGGACTTCCATGTGGCTAGATTGTTGGTTCATGTTGTTGATAGCGATGGTGGTTACTCTGGTATTGGTGAACATGTCAATTTTAGTGATTCTTTTTGAAAGGATTGCATGGCATCTTCGACCAATGGCTTGGTGCTCTTTTTTCCTTTTTTGTTTTCTCATGGTGGTGGAATGATTGAAGATATAATAGTTCGGGAATTGAACCTTTGAAATGAAGTGCAATGAAATTACAATGAAATTACAATGAAATATAATTACATTTGAGTCAGATTCTTGTTGCGTCCTTATATTATAAAAGGGATTTCATGGCTCATTGTAAAGGGTTCTAATCAAAAATTTTGGGTCTAGTATAGTCTAGGTAGAATTCAAGTACATAAAAAATGTAAATGCAAAATGCTTGATAAATATGCTTGGAAATTGTCTTGGGTGTATAGGTTATATATGTAATTGTCTTAAATGGTTTAACATAGATTACTGATATCGAAAAAAATATAAATTCCAAAACATATACTTTCCTTTTGTACACTTTTGCAGATCATAAATGATATTATCAAAGGTTTTCATTTGTCATCAATGGTTTTGTTGAATGTATGGCTTTATTTCTTTTCTTTAACTCAAAGGGTTAATTAGAATGCTTGGGAAAGGTCACGAGTCTATGATAATTTGGGAGGATTTGATAAGAAGTGATACATTGGATAGTGTGAGTTTTTGTATTGCAAGGAATTACAAAGATAGTTGGGTATGTCCAGGATCATGATGGGCCAAAAAGTGGCAATATGATGGGTATGTGGCTGATGACTTTTTTTTTACCCAAAATTGATGAAATGAAAAAGGTTTTTCAAGAATACTCTCAGCTTTCCACAAATATAAATTATGCCCTACTTTGAATTTAATAAGTAATTATTATTTATTTTCTATTCGAATTATGATTGAAGTCCTGATTGATAGGCTAATTGAAAAACATCTATAGATTTCAAATGGTATCACATTCTATGCTTCGCATACCATAGGATTAAAAAAAGAAAAATTGAATTTCATAAATTTTTGACCAAGTTAAGGTGGTCAGACATACAATTTTTTATATTTTTTAAAAGTTGTAATAAAAAATTCATAATTAATTATTTACTTGGAAAAAAATTATAAAAAAATATGTATCACATCGGGACATGAGTCCTCTACTTATATCTAAAATTTTATAAAAAATATTATCATTTTATTGTGGTTAGGGTGGTCAGATAGACACCTACTTCTTATTTTTTCCTTGAAATTTAAGTACTACTGCATTGAAATTTCAAATTTTCACCAAATAGATTTTCCTTTTTTAAACAAACCTAGTAGTTTAGAAACTACATTAAATTTGCTATAGATTATATTCTTACATATTTTTGAAATAATATAGATAACATATTCAAATTTTTAAGCCAAGTTTCCTAACTTTGATTTTTCTAAATTTTTTGTCACTTAAGGGCCTATTTTTTCCATGATGATCCTGCACATACCCAATCCATAAATGTCAGAATAAAATAATCGGTGTATTACTAGTTGTTTCATATTTGACTCCATTTACCTTATTGTTGAGGCACTAGCTTGTGTTGGAAAAACAAGGACACACAACTGAGGGGGGGTGAATCAGTTATGATAGAAACTTGTTATTTTCTTACTTAACTTAACTTAATCTCATATTTGATGAATACACAATTAACCACAAGCAATTAACACATTATAGAGAAAAATAACACCAATATTTTTTACTTCGAAACCCTATTAGGGGAAAAAACATAGTGGATGTTAGTCCACAAGATTATACTCTGTTAAAAGTATAATGAGAAATAATAAGGGGAGTGCACATGCATTCAGGAACATTGCCTAGAGCTCATTGCTCAAATAAAAAAGATGACTCATTTTCCAATAGTACAGAATAGGATCAAAATCCAAAGAATACGAACTAAGAAAATATCTTCTACACAAGCCTGATTATAGTTCCAATTAAGCTCATAAAACCTTCTTCACACTTTGCTCAATCTTCTTCACTCTTTGCTCAGTAATTGAATGATAGAAACACTATTCACACATTTACACTTTCTTTGGCATACATTCACACTCATGCACACACTAACTTTGCTCAACCAATCACTCTTATATAGCTGCTACATGGGATTTCATCACAACTTAGTCGGCCAAAAGAAATAAAACATATTTTCAATGTCGGCCCAAATTTACAAATAAATTTCCAATGCAAATCCACCAAGGTCGGCCAAAACATAGTGGAGAACCAAATTAATATCTCCAACACAAAAATACTTTAATTAATTTTGCCATGAAGACCCACAACACGCTACCACTAACATGCCAGTTGGGAACAAGAAAAAGTGAACATGCACAAGAAAACATTTTCAACCACGAGCTCTCTGATTAATGTGGATGTACCAAAAAGATAGATAATGATCTAAAGACATCTGAGAGCACCAAGAAAAAATAGAGAAGCATCCGCAACAACTGAGATTGCCAGAATCACACAATCTTCATTCAGGAATACTGACAAAGACCACATAAACACTGTTAGACCAAAACACACTCAAAACTTCATGCGGACCTCTGAAACTTTTGGTAGATGATCTAGAAACATTGAAAAATAAACCCTTTAATCCACACCATCTAATCATCAACGTATAGAATAGGAAACCTTCAAGACCTGCATAGTTCCACTAGGAACCTAGAACACTTCATTTTACAATTTTCTCAATATCCTCGACATATACAGCCTCTAGTACACCAAATGCTAATTGTGATGACATCAATGACAACCACATATCAGCAACCATATCCGCAACATCCAAGAATCTCCCCATTTGGCATTGATGGCAACACATGATGTGAAAAATACCATCAACCCAACACATTGACTTCTTTTGCACTTCTCCTCTTGAAAGGATTTTTCATATTACACTTTTCCCCCTTCGACATCAATGGAAAATGTAACAATGATCTTTCCATATACATGTTTTGAACCACAAATCTGCACATCTAACTACTCCGCCTAAGTAGCAACCACATAAACATCAATCCAGATCATAATATAGCAATGAATATCTTAGATTGATGTAAGGAAATGAATCTTTTAGTTCTTATCAGGAGGGGTAATTACCCTTATCATTCCTCTGAGATACTCAAAAGTATCCTTTGGAAAAGGCTTACTAAATATATCTACAATCTATTCTTTGGTAGGAACATACTCCAGTCTGACTTCTTTCTCATTCACTTTCACCCTTAATAAATGAAACTTTACATCCATTTGATAGACTTTATAGTTATCGTATGCAACATAAGCAAGAAATAGTCTAATAGCTTCAATCCTAGCAACAGGGGCAAAGGTTTCTTCAAAATCAATACCTTCCATTTGAGAATACCCTTTACATATCAGTCTTTCTTTATTTCAAACAACTTCACCTTCTTCATTCAGCTTGTTTCTAAATACCCATTTAGTACCAATCACATTTTTATCTTTAGGCCTCAGAACCAGTATCCATATGTCATTCTTTTCAATCTGTGTTAGCTCTTCCTTCATGGCTTCCAACTAGTGTTCATCTTGATAGGCTTCGGTGACATTTTTAGGTTCAATCTTGGATATCAAACAATATTGTTCTGCAATTTTTCTTCTAGTTTGCACTCCTTTACACTTATCTCCTATGATTTGATTTTTAGAATGATTGAGCTTTACATACCTTGGAGTTTTGGGACATTCTTGAACTTCTGACTCTTTTGATCTTTCTTCTACACTTGCACTTGTTTGTGTCTCATGACTGGCTTGATTTACTAGAACAAATTGAGGTTGTTTCACTGGAACATATGGAATAATCTGAAGCAGATTTTGTGTCTGAGTATTCTTCCTTTGACTTGTAATGTCTTCTTCTGAATCATAACTACAATGTCTGGATGATTTGATAGATTTATCATCAACTCTAACATTTGCACTCTCAACCATCTTTCTCAGTCTTTTGTTTTAGCACTGGTAGGCCTTACTTTTAGTGGATTAACTTAGGAAAACCCCTTAATCACTTCTTGCAACAAATTTTCCTATATCATCATCTCTTCTAATATAACACTTGCTTTCAAAGATCTTAAAATACTTAACAGTAGGCTTGTGACCAAACCATAACTCATAAGGAGTCTTACTAGAATTGCCATTAACATTTACCTGATTCAAAGTATGCATTGTAGTGCTTACCACTTCACTCCAATACATCTAAGATACATTTCCTTCCATCATCATTGTTTTGGCAACATCCAGAATTGTTCTATTCTTTATCTCTGCAACTCCATTCTGTTGAGGGGTTCAGGGAGTAGATAACTGTCTTTTAATACCATGCTCTTCACAATAAGAGTTGAACTCCTCTGAAATATACTCACCATCTCTGTCAGATCTCAGGCACTTGATTTTCAAACCTTTATCATTTTCTTCCATAGCCTCGAAACTTTTGAACTTCTCCAATGCTTCACATTTTTATCTTGAAAAGGAAACCCAAATCATTTTAGAGTAATCATCAATAACCAACATAAAATACCTTTCCAGGAATACTTTTGACTCTAGAGGGACCACAAAGGTCAATATGTAATGGCTCCAACAAATTATTTGAATGAAACTGTTTGCTCTAGAAAGAGACTCTAGTTTGTTTACCCATCTAACATTCCTTGTAGATTATATTAGCAAGCTTCACTATTGTAGGAAAATCTCTTACTGCTTGAGTAGAACTTATCTTGATAATGTTGTCAAAGTTTACATGACACAATCTCCTATGCCACAACCAACTTTCATTTACTTGAGCAATTAAACAACTTCCATTTGCAATATTTAGATGAAAAATATTACCTTTTGTTTATTTGCCTATTACAATCATATTCCTAGAACTTCCACGTATCTTGCATCTTCCATCTTTGAACTAAAGATCATATCCCTTGTGAACCATCTATCCAAAACACAATAAATTGTGCTTCAGGCCTTCAAGATAGAGGATATCATCAGTGTTATCCTTACCACCAAGGAAAATATATCCTCTTCCATGAATCACACAAGCATTGTTATCTCCAAATCTTACAACCCCACAGTCATACTTCTCTAGAGTAAAAGAAATTATTTTATCATTGGTCATATGATGTGAACATCCACTATAAATGACCCACTCATCCTTTTCTTCAACTTGGGTTGAAAGAGCTTTTTCATCTTTATTAGATTCAATAGCCACAAGATTATCTTCAATGGTAGTGATGAAATCCCATTCACTACTTCTTCAACAAAGTAGCATCTCTTTTGGAATCTAGAATTTTTAGGATTAGATCTAGGAACTCTTTCAGGACATCTTGATACAAAATGACCTATTTTACTTAATGAAAAACATTTAATAGGAAATACATATTCATACTTACCTTTTCCTCTACCTTCTTGCTTTGCAATCAATGCTTCCAGTTCTTCTACCTCTCTTTCTTTATCTTCAAGTTGTTTCAGTTCTTCATCATACTTGGATATCTTTTTGGAACTCTCTCTCAGACTATATCTTTTTCTGTTACTTCCAGATATAGTGGCTTTGAATGCAGATCTAGTCTTTGGTGTAGATTCACCAAATTCACTTATTTCAAAAGCAACAAGCTTCTTGATCAACATGTCTCTTGTTATCTTCTTTACTGATCTAAACTCTTCAATAGCATGAACCTTCATTTTGTAGGAGGGAGTCAAGGATCTGAGTATTTTAGCCACAATTTCATCCTTATCCACAGAACCACTGGCACCTTTAATACCCATCACTATTTCATTTACTCTATGCATAAAAGAAGTGATATTTTCATCTTCACCCATCTTCAAATTCTCATACTTGCCTTTCAAGCTTTGTAGCTTAGCCATCTTCACCTATGCATCTCCTTCATACAAAGTTTCTAGTTTCATCTAAATCTCATGAGCTATCTCCAAACCCAACACATTATCCATCTCTGAATCTGTTAGAGCACTCACCAAAGCTTCAATAGCCCTAACATTATTTTTAGAATCTTTGATCTCATCAAGAGTTGAGGGACCATTCTAAGGAATAGTATATGTATCTTTTGTAATCTTCCAGAAAGCTTCACCAATACACTTTAAGTGACATTGCATTCTAACTTTCCACATTGAATAGTTAGTGCCATCAAATCTTGGACTGTCCTTCTTGAATGTTGTTGCCATCTCAAATCACCTCAATATTTTAGACTTCTTTAGAGGAACCTGCTTTGATACCAATTGTTGGAAAAAAAAAGGACACACAATTGAGAGGGGGGGTGAATCAGTTGTGACATAAAATTTTTCTTTTCTTACTTAACTTAATCTTAGATCTCATGAATAAGCAATTAACCACAAGCAATTAACACATTAGAGAGACAAATAACACCAAGATTTTTTACGTGGAAACCCTATTAGGGGAAAAACCATGGTGCATGTTAGTCCACAATATTATACTCTATTAAAAGTATAATGAGAAATAATAAGGGAAATGCACATGCATTCAGGAACACTGCCTAGAGCTCATTGCTCAAATACAAAAGAGGACTCACTATCCAACAATACAAAATAGGATTAAAATCCAAAGAATACAAACTAAGAAAATAGCTTCTGCACAAGCCTGATTACAGTTCCAACTAAGCTCAGAAAACCTTCTTCACGCTTTGCTTAATCTTCTTCACTCTCTACTCAGTAATCAAATGATAGAAATGCTATTCATAAATTTACACTTTCTCTAGAATACATTCACACTACATGCGATTTCATCACAACTTAGTTGGCTAGAAGAAATAAAACATATTTTTAATGTCAGCCCAAATTTACAAATAAATTTCCAATGAAAATCCACCAAGGTTGGCCACAACATAGTGGAGACTCAAATTAATATCTCCAACACAAAATACTTTAATTAATTTTTCCACTTAGATCCACAACACGCTACCACTAACATGTAGTCTAGGAACAAGAAAAAATGAACATGCACATGAAAAAAATTTCAACCACGATCTCTCTGAGTAATGTGGACATACCACAAAGATAGAGAATGATCTAGAGACATCTAAGAGCACCAAGAAACAATAGATAAGCATCCACAACAATTGAGATTACCATAATCACACAATCCTCATTCAGGAATACTGACAAAGACCACATAAACACTGTCAAACAACAACACACTCAAAACTTCATGTGGACCTCTAAAAATTTTGGTAGATGATCTAGAAACATTCAACAATAAACCCTTTAATCCACACCAGCTAATCATCAATGTACAAAACATGACACCTTCAAGACCTGTACAGTTCCACTGGGAACCTAGAACACTTCCTTTTACAATTTTTTGAATATCCTCGACATATACAACCTCTAGTACACCAAATTATAATAGTGTTGACATCAATGACAACCACATATCAGCAACCATGTCCACAACATCCAATAGCTTGTTTATTAGGAATTCTTGCAATTTAATGAATAAGTAGTATACATGGCTATGGATTCAAAATAAGAACAATTATTATTAAAACCTTATCAAGTTTTGAAATGTAAGTTTGATGTGCACCCACATTCCTAGAAAATAGACATTTATTTACTCAAAGAATTTCCAAATCCTTAGTGAATTTTGTGTATTTTCCTTGAGTAGAAATGAATCTGTGTTGAAGTGTTCTTGAGGAATTGAAATATCAAATGAAGACAAGAAGGAATATCCTCCTTGGTCCCATAGAGCCTGAAGTGCACGAGTAGAGACCTCATAATTCTTTATTCGTTGTGCTGGCCACTAGCTTTGGGTAATTCTTGAACATAAGGGTTGGCTATCCTTTAGAGAGTTCAAGGGTTTAGCTGGAAAAAACACCAACAAAAATGGCAACTCTACTAGGGACAATTTTCATTCTCTAGTCATAGATTACTGCATTACAGAGTCAAATGGTGTGATAACTCTGAACATCCCATTCAGATATTAGAGAGTTCTTAAACCTATTGAAGGTATTCATAGAAACAAAGCTTGAAGGATTTGAAGGTGACTCCACAGTTTGAGAAAACCCAAAACAAATTCATTTTGAAGACACTTCATCTTATTTGAAGTGTAATCCTTTGAAGAGAGGTGGCAACTTTGACTCAAAGAACCTGACAAAGAATATAACAAAGCTTTAGATTTGCAAGTTTCAAGATCAAAGGTAGATGGTTGCTCTAACATTCTAGGTATTCTCATGAATCTGAAGAGATATTATCATATTTGTAGATAATTTATGGGAATTTTCAAGATATAGGATATAAATACTTCTCGATTTGGTTAGATAGAACTAAGATAGGGAAAGAAACAATAGTCTTTGCATATTATTAAAGTGAAATTGAAAATAGGTGCATAATTTTGTCATATTCATGAATTTTTCTTATTGAAAAATATTATGCAAAATGGAACTAGAAGATATACATTGTAAAGGCTTGAGATCATAAGTGTAAAAGAACTTGAATTAACTCTTGATACATTGACAAGGCTTACAAAAAGTGGTACAAGATGTCTTGTCAAGTTGTACATCTGGAAGAAAACTTAAATGCATTGACACATGATGAGTAACCTTTACCAGATCAAAGGAATTTTAGTACTGAAAGGTATAGAGCCATAAATTTCTATAATATTTTTGGATTTCCAAATATTGTACCACCTAAGATTAGGGACAAGATACCAAATTTTAGTGGAGAAAAGTCAGAATCAACAAGTAAACATTTGTAGGAGTTTAGGGATATAATGGGGGATTATGAAGTAAATCATGAGGATGTTGTCATGAAGCTATTTGTTCAATCTCTAAAGGATGAGGCTAGGGATTGGTTCTCATATTTTCCAACATTTTTGATAGCTTTTTGGGATTAGTTTAAGGTGGAATTTATAGAATAGTTTGGTGAGAGGGTAAACCCAAATGTGGTAAGGAAAAAGTTTATGCAAATTCATAGAAATGAAGATGAGTTAGTCCCTTCTTTTAATCTCAAATTCACACGAGCTATAAGGGATATCCCTGAGAATATAAGATCAAATGATGCTAAATGTCTAGTCGTATACCTTGGTGCATTTGATAGCAAGATGAGCTATCTATTAAGGGATAAGGAGCCTGCAACATTGCATCAAGCATATCAAAATGCAATGGATATTGAGAACAATTTGAAATACTCAATGATGAAAGGACATAGGGCTGTAAGTTTTGGTCATCCTAGCTCACCTCATGCAGATAGAACTCCTGGTTTAGATAATATAAATGTTTGTCAAAATGACAATGCTTCTGCTGCTATGACTTCCCTATTACCAGAGCATGCATATCATAGTGAAATCCAAGTCAAGTGTCAACAAAATGTGAACAATGTTGATCAAAAGTCTTATGTTCAAGAATTGTATGAAATGAAAAGACATGAGGGATAGTTACCACATGAGATTTTTTTGAGATTTTTGGATGCTTTGGTAGAAGTCCCTAAAAAATTCAGACTTGAGTACTCAGTGTGCATTGATTTGTTTTGTGAAAGATACAAATCTGGGTTGAGTGCCTTGCCTAAATAATTGAAGCCTCACAAATTTGATCAAGTACTTGATTAGATAAGAATTGTGTAATCAACGAAATATAATTATTCACAAAATATGGATTCTCAAGGTAGAGACAATAATTTTTTCTAAAAAGGATCAAAGGACTGAGCAACATGTTATTGATGAGGAAAAGAATGCATGGGATGATAATAAAGTAAATATGTATGAATATTTTTCTAATGATATCTTAGATGGAAGAGAAGTAAAGAAGATACAAGGTGTTGTTCCATGTCATGTTGTGACCAGTGAGAATGGTGCATATGTTGCTAATATTTTATCACAAAATGGTGATCATGATTTTGAAGATGATTTGGAAGCACATCCTTCATATGAAGGATGCAATAATATAGATATTGATGAAGTCACTTGTCCCCAAGTAGATGGTCAAATTGCACTTGATGCATATTTGGAATGTAATTTGGGTTGATCATCAATGGAGCATGTCAATTATGTGAATGGTGAGGAGTTTTAGGATAAAAATGTATGTGTTCAGTGTGTTGATACTAAATATAAGGCTCAGTATGATAAATGTGCTCTTGACCTTGTTGCTCGTGACTATTAGTATGAAGTAGATATGTAGGGTTCAAGAACAGTTATATATGAAGAGGGTAATGATGTGCTCATGAATGTCATAAAGGTTTCATTATTGAATGACCAGAGCGCACATAAAGACAAGCATATGGATCTTGAATCAACAACATTACCTATTGAAAATATGGAAAACCTTGCAAATCTATCTGACAATGAATTTCCAGAATATGATTTGAAGGTGTTAACCATTGAGGATGTGAATGGAATTAAGAGTCTATTTGCATATTCTTCTACTGATTACAATGATTTTGACAATCATGATGATATGAAAGATTTATACCATCATGCTGAGAAGGTAGACATTTTTATAAGACCACTAAAGGTATGGGAGAACCCCTTAAATGATGAAACTCCACTAGTATGTAAGATGGTAACTGATGATCCCTCTAAGTGGTGTAGAAATAATCCACTCTTTGTTGAAAGCCTTGATGAGTGTTTGGAAAACCTCATTTGCAAATATGAACGATATGGTACAGATGATACAAGGAGTGAAGGTAAGCCTAATATCAAGTTTTTTGACTCTACCCTTTAGGTAGGTAGTGTAGGTTCAATGGTTACCCAATCACATGAAATATGTGGTTATGCAAGTACTGGAGAGTTGGTTTGTTCATGGCCAGATGAGTAGATTAAATCTAATGATAATCAGGGGTGCAATTGAAATGTGGTGATAATTGAATATGACAGTTGCTTACATGGTGAAGAGCTTGAAGATGAAGATGTTGTTCATAATGACAATACTGAATACATTGCTAGTATTAAGGAGAAACAATTTGATGAACGTTTAGATTATGTGAATTCTATAGGACTACTTGATTCATGTGGAAGGGAATGTAGGGGTGTAAATGGCATCAAGCATGATGTCAACTAGTATGAATTTGAACTTGAATTCTTTACAGAAGCTCCACATCTTATGGACCTTATCATAGAGTTGTTTCCATCTAATGAGGTTGAAACTTATGCAAACCTGAATGAAGATCCTCCTGAGTTTGTATCTTTTCTCTTTAATACATTAGGAGACATTGAGCTCAACATACAACAAAGTGCTTATGAAGGATTTAAATTTGATGAAAAAATTGAATCTAATGTTACAACCCATGACTAGATGGAATACGAAAGTTTTATTTTTTCAATTCATCTAGATGAGCTTGTGGTGCAGCAGGATGGTGAATTGGGCAACTTCATAGCGAGAGGAAATGATAATTTCAGTCATGGTGATATTGGTGTCCCATAAATACACAATGAATATGTTGATCCTTTGATATCAGAGCAAGCTAAGGTATTTGATAGAGGAAAAAACTTTTTTAGCTCTTGCAGGGCCAATGGGCCTCCGATTTAGAGAATGAAGTCAATGGAAGTGGGTGAGAAGGTTTTTGGGATGAGAAGAAAGATTTACATCTCCTATCACTGTAACCATGCTCAATTTTTTGCTGCTCTTCTTTACCCATAGATATGGGATCTTTCTATGCTCGCAGGGGGAATACATCCCCAATTGGAGACACTGGTGGAACCCTAAAATTTCACTGGTTCCACTGATTCCATGGTCAAGCCTATAACCTTTTCTTCCCCATTGTCATTAGGGTTTAAGGTTTTATCACTCCATTTATTTATACCCTTAATCCTTTTATTGGCTTGTGTTCGCTCATTGCCTAGCTATTCTAAGTCACCGTTTATTTAAGTGTTGTTTTATGGCTATCACTATCATCTTTTAACTGACCCCATCATTCAAGTCACTTTATTTTCCTAGGAGGGCCCTCTTTTAAGAACAAATTTCTCTCACGTGCTTTTAAGCACCACTTGAGTTCATTGCTAATGGTTCATCACCCATCGTACATTCTCTTTGAACCACCTATGGTCATCCCACGAATAGAAATGTTTTATCCTTTTTACCACCCCAAGGTCCATCGCCAGTCGCATGTTTCATCTTCACCACCGGCAGGTAACCCGCAATGAGCGATGTGGTTAAGATTTTTAACCCATTGCTGGCCCCAATTCTATCGTTGATTGTATGATATGATCTAATGGTAAACTTGTGACTGTTGATGGGTGGAGTCTTTCCCCATCTTGTAGGCTTGGTCGATCACTAGTTGAACTTGCTTGATAGAGAGGGAACTAGTGATGAGCAATGTAAGTAATGATTTCTATCTATGATTTTCATGTCATCAAATCAACAGCTAGTATCTCATCGATGGCTTCTAAGTCATCACTAGATGAGTCTCCAAAGTAGAATGTGAAGGTGCAATGGGCGATATGTTTCAGGATGCGGTCAGGTTTTTCCCACGATCATCAGGATTGACGACAAATGAGTTGAGGATGATAAAGTAAACATGTAGATGGATATGTGGTATTTTAAAAGCACATCCTCATTGTTTCTTTGTATGATCAATAAAGCAACTGGAGATCCTTAACAATCCTTGTTGATCGAGTTTTAAATCTAGGGAAATCGACGGTTGAAATACAACATACAGTAATTGATTCTTTTTCTCACACAAGCGAGCCAAGATGTCAATTAACTGTGACTAACCTCAAATTCCTCTATTTAATGAGGATTCTTTGTAGCCTGTTAGATCATTCATGAATTATTATGGCACCTAATTGATTGTTGCGGGTACTAGAGGAATAATTTTAGAGTTTAGAATGAGGTAGTGCAAAGGTGGTTGCATGGTTCCTTCTGGTATGTAAGTGTGTATGCGTATTGCATTGGTTTTTTTTACAGCTCAATTGCTTTCTTTGTCCGGTTTTCATGGGGGTTTTCATTGCTTATACATGGGAATTCTCTTGAAGTTGTGGTTAGTTCTTTTCTACATAATTGTCTCTAGTTTTTATTGTATCCTAGGAAAATGAGTGAGTCGAGTACTCCCATTACACAAGTCCGGAGGTCTAGAAGAATAAGTATGCAAGAGCTCATTGCATATGTATATGAATCCAAACCCCTCCTAGCAGAGGTACCAATTGTCCCAAAAGGAAAAAGAAGTGTACGCAAGAGAAGTGAGAAGGTTGTTGTTAAGAGTAACTATGCACTAAGGAATAGGATTGTGTCACAGGAACCGATCAGAGTTGACTAGGAGGGGCCTATGTTTGTGAAATAATTAATGAGGCCTAGTGTGGGTTGACCTAGGGATTTTTTGAAGAATCTCGTTGCTCCTATTTTAATTTTTGATGATTCTTCAAATGAAGAGGGAGGAGCTGGGCCTGACCCTGGCCAATGCCCTACTTCTCTTGTGGCTTACAGCAACTCTGATGAGCAGATTATTATTGTAAATCCACTCTCTGTAAAAAGACCCAATGAGGGTGTTTACTCGGCGGCTGACAAGGCCAGGTAACACCTGTGTCCTCTTTTAAGGGTGTTTTGTTTTTGGGTGTTGTGGTGATTGGACTTCCATGTGGCTAGATTGTTGGTTCATGTTGTTGATAGCGATGGTGGTTACTCTGGTATTGGTGATCGTGTTAATTTTGGTGATGCCTTTTGTAAGGCTTGTGTTACATCTTCAACCAATGGGTTGGTGGTCTTTTTTCCTTTTTTTCTTTCTTGTGGTGGTGGAATTATTGAAGATATAATGGTTTGGGAATCGACCCTTTGAAATGAAGTGAAATTAATCTATCATGAAATGTAATTACATTTGAGCTAGATGCTTGTTGCTCCCTTGCATTATAAAAGGGATTTCATGGCTCATTGTAAAGGGTTCTGATCAATTTTTTTGGGTCCAATATAGTCTCTAGGTAGAATTCAAGTACAAAAAAAATGTAAATGCAAAATGCTTGATAAATGTGCTTGGAAATTGTCTCAAGGGTGTAGGTTATATATGTAATAGTCTTAAATGGTTTTACATAGATTACTGATACTGAAAAAAATATAAATTCCAAAACATATACTCTCCTTTTGTACACCTTTGCTGATAAAAGAAGAAATTATCAAAGATATTTTCATTTTTCATCAATGGTTCAGTTGAATGTATGGAATTAATTATTTTCTTTAACTCAAAGGGTAATTAGAATGCTTGGGAAAAGTCATGGGTCTATGAGAATTTGCGAGGATTTGATAAGAAGTGATGTTTTGGATAGTGTGAGTTTTTGTATTGCAAGGAATTACAAAGATAGTCCATATACGCCAGAATTAAATAATCGGTGTATTACTGGTTGTTTAATATTTAACTCCATTTACCTTATTGATGAGGCACTGGCTTGTTTATTAGGAATTCTTGCAATTTAATGAATAAGTAGTATGCTTGGCTATGGATTCAAAATAAGAACAATTATTATTAAAACCTTATCAAGTTTTGAAATGTAAGTTGAAGTGTGCCCACATTCCTAGAAAATAGAAATTTATTTACTCAAAGACTTGCCAAATCCTTAGTGAATTTTGTGTATCTGCCTTGAGTAGGAATGAATCTGTGTTGAAGTGTTCTTGAGGAATTGAAATATCAAATGAAGACAGGAATGAATACCCTCCTTGGTCTCACAGAGCCTAAAGTGCAGGAGTAGAGACCTCTAAATTCTTTACTCATTGTGTTGGCCACTTGCCTTGGGTAATTCTTGAACATAAGGATTGGCTACCCTCTAGAGAGTTCTAGGGTTTAGCTAGAAAAAACACCCAACACAAGGGAAAGAATGGATGTGGCAAGATATAGAAGAAGGCACAGGACAGAGGAATACATGCACAGTAGCAAGGAAAGGTGCACAATAGTGTTGATAAGTTTGTAGCTGAAAAGAAAAAGGGAAGGACATAGTTTGGAGAGAGAATAAATGTGTTTTGGAGGATTGAGTTGCGCCAGAGGGGAGAATGTATTGAAATAATTCTCAAACACCTCGATTCAACAGAGGCACCAGTGCTAAGATAAGAGAGGAAGGGATAACTGCATGATAGCATCCAATCGAAGATAGAAAAGTCATAGTCTACTGGAGGATGAATCAAATTTATTGAATATGTATGCAATTGCAAGATGAAGCTATAAGAGTATGTTAGGGTAAAGAGTATATCCATGAATAAATATTTTATCCATTCAAAGGAGAAATATACAGTGAATACCGATTATAAATATGGGATGATTTGCCTTAATAATTGCATACAGTGAATTCTGAGTTGTTTTGTTTGATGATATATTTATTAAACAAATTTATTGGTTAACAAACAAAGTTGCCAATCCAATAATATTTCATACATTTGTGTGTTCATTTCAAGCTGAGGACTTGTCAAGTTAGGTAAATGTGATGCAATCTATTTATTGAGTGAGGTTTAAAGATTTGGTCAATAATTGCTAGTTTGGTTGACATTTTTATTATGTGAGGTAGTAGAGGGTTTGCTTTTGTGTCAATTGGTATCAAAGCGGGAGATCCTGAGCATGGAGAGTATCCACCAGGATTTGTGGGAAGTGATAAATGGTTGTGGAGAGCTCAAAAGAATTGTTGGAGTGTGTGGAGTCCCAAACAATTTAGAGCTAAAGCCATTGATTGGGAAAGATACTGCCATGAAGAGGAAGAATGAGATTAGAGGTTGTGCTAGAATGGTTTCGAGACATTATAATGGTTGAAATCAGAAATAAGGGGAGGTTAGTTTCTTTTAATACAAGAGAACCCGAGAATGAGGAAGAAACCGAAGAGGAAGAAAAGGGAATATAAGAAGAAGAGGAATGGATGGAGGATTCCAGACAAGAGCAATTTTTGAAGGCTCTTTCAAGAGTTACAAAGAGCAATAGAATGGATGTACCAACTTTTTTTGGAACATTAAATCCAAAATAGCTAATCGATTGGATTGGAGAGCTAGAGGAGTACTTCGAATTGGAGGAAATTAGAGACTCGCAGTGGGTGAAGATAGCCTAAGAAAATTTGAAAGGGAATGATGTTTTATGGTGGAAAGGGTTGCAAAGAGAATGAGAAATTAATAAAGATCCCTGGATAACAAGGTGGAACCATATGGTGACAAAATTGAAAAAGAAATTCATACCTAGAGATTATGAGATCAAGTTATTTAAATAGTTGCAAAATATGAAGAAAAAATAAATGAGTGTAAAGGATTAAATGGAGGAGTTTTACAAGTTGGCCATTCAATTTGGAAGACATGAAACTAATTGAGAGAAGGTAGATAGGTATGTGAATGGCTTATAGTTTAAAATTCAAGATGAGATGAGTATGTTGAAAATCACCATAGTAGAGGAAGCATACCATTATGCATTAAAGGAAGAGAAGTTAATGAGGAAGCAATTAAACAATTCCAAAAGTCAAGGAAGATTTGCAGCTGAGAATGGACAAGCAATCAATAGCAAAGGAAAATAGATTGAAGAAAAATTTAAGCCCAAATGGAGTAAAGAGATGGGCCAAAACACCAAATAAAAGAGGTATCAACAAGAGGACATGGTAGCAGTAGTAGAGGGTTTCCATTTAGATGTTACTAGTGTGGAAAAGTTGTTCATCGTGCATTCAAGTGTGATCAAATACAAAAGGGCAGCAAGGAATCACTTGGCATAAGAAGATGAGGAACGTAACGCATCACCAAAAGTAGCAGAACCAGAAGAAGGTGAATCTCTCATGATGAGAAGAGTGTTGGTGAACCCAAAGATAGTGGAGGAGAAACCATCCCAAAGAAGGAATATCTTTCAGACTGTGTGCAAGGTTGGAGGTAAGTGTTGCAAAGTTATAGTTAATAGTGGTAGTATGGATAACCTAGTTTTAGAAGAAATGGAAAAAAAAGATAAGTTTGAAAAGGAGTAAACATCCTAGTCTGTACAAAGTTTCTTGGTTGTAGAAGGAACATGAAATGACAGTGAGAGAGAAACTTGTTTAGTCAATTTTCAAATTGGCTCATATAGAGATGAGGTGTTGTGTGATGTGATGTTTATGACTACATGTCATGTGTTGTTCAGTAGACCATGGTAGTTTGACAAGGAAGCCATCTATGATGGTAGGAGGAATGTGTATACCATCTAGAAAGATAGAAAAAAGTATATGTTGAATTCTCTAAAGGAGAAGGAAAAATAGGTGAAAGAATCCATCTCTATTATTTTTTGTACTGCGTAGAAGCAACAAGTAGAGGAAGACAAACGAAGTGAGTGCAGTGATTTGTAACCATTAAAAGGGAAGATTTCAAGAGGAAAAGGAATATTGAATTTAGATTTATTGCAACAGTGCAATAAATGAACTAAGAGTAGAAGTCGAAGAGAATGTGGAGGGCACTAAGATGGACTGGTGGTAAGAAATTGTTTGGAGAATTGATATGATTCCAATGGAGGTAGCTTGAGTGTTGAGGATGAGTTGAAGTGTAGAAGAGGGAAGGCTCCCATGGACAAGGAGAAGTGTTGGATTAAAAACAAATATGGGATTACTATCCCATGCACCTTTCAAAGTTCCTAACTTTATCAACTCAAGGAAAATTTCACTTACCTAATGTGTCTGGTGCAGGAGTACATGAGCAAATGGGAAATCAACACCACCCAAAAAAATTATTTGTTTGATCTTCTTCAATCTTGGTTTGTTTTATTTTGTTTGGTTTTCTTCTCTTTAATAGAGTCTAAATTTGGTGCTAAGCAACCCTATGGAAATTTTTCATAGGTTGTATTTGCAACCACCCTATTTGATATGTATGCGAAATGTGTTGGCAAAGACTAGGTACATGAATCATTTGATTCAATTCAATGTTGTTCCATTTACCTTGGCCTACTTGTATGCAAATTGAATCAATGCCAGAAGGAAAATGTGTCTCATAAGTTGAGATAATTATCACAGCATTTATAAAGGAGAAATTGATGTTTCAATATGCCTTTTGAACTTCAAAGAAAGAATGGGATTATTGGAACACTAGAAGACAACAATTCTTTGGAGAGGAGTTGATGATTAAGTGAAAAAAGAAGGAAGACATCAAACAAGGGGAAGAAGGGGCATGGCAGGAGATAGAAAAAGGCACAAGATAAAGGAATGCATGCACAATAGCAAGGAAAGGTGCACAATAGTGTTGATAAGTGTGCAACTGGAAAGACAAAGGGAAGACTGTAGTTTGGAGAGAAGAAACCAGTTTTGCTGGAGGATTGAGCCATGCGAGAGGGGAGAAGGTGTTGAAAGAATTCCCAAACACCTCGATTAAACAGAGGCACCAGTTATAGGATAAGAGAGGAAGGGATAGATGCATTATAGCATCCAATTGAATCCAAAAAAGTCATTGTCTACTGGAGGATGAATCAAATTTATTGAATATGTATGCAATTACAAGATGAAGCTCTAAGAATATGTCAAGGTAAAGAGTATATCCATGAATAAATATTGTATCCATTCAAAAGAGAGATATACAGTGAATACCGATTATAAATTTGGGATATGATCTGCCTTAATAATTGCATACAGTGAATTCTGAGTTGTTTTGTTTTATGATTTATTTATTAAAAAAAATTATTGGTTAGCAAAAAAATTTGCCAATCCAATAATATTCTATAGATCTGTGTGTTCGTTTCAAGCCGAGGAATTGTCAAGTTATGTAAATGTGATGCAATCTATTTACTGAGTGAGATTTAAAGATTTGGTCAATAATTACTAGTTTGGTTGACATTTTTATTATGTGAGATCTAGTACAGGGTTTACTTTTGCATCACAAGGATAAATAATAATGTGGAAATGTTAAATTATATATAAACCTAGGAAATTTATAATGTTAAGACACCTAATTTCCCAAAAATTTATAAGGAAACCACCCCTATAACATCAAAGGGTGTTTGTGGCATATGTACATAATGAAAATGGGATGTTGGTGTGGATGGCGTCTTTACTTATCCAGTTTCATCTTCACATGGTAATTTAACAAAGGGATAATGTTGTTGGGGTTCAGAAGACCATGAGTTTTATTGAGTTGTCACATGTTGTCACATCTCATAGGTGATGACACTTGTGATTATATTATTAGATCCTAAGTATCTCCTTTCCTATATAAGAAAGGTTCTTCTATGTATTTTGTATACTGATCTAACTGGATTCTTGTGATCATATTGTGAATAATATACTTTTATATCTAGCAATATTTAGATTATGTGTGGAATTTTTATTCTTGTTTGTAGATTTGATCTAGGATTCTGTGATTGTTGCCAATTCATTAGTAGAAACCTAACATGGTATCAAAGCTTGATCATGCAACCAACTTCTAAAATTGAAGATCTAGCCAAAGGGTTTCATTAGGTGTCATCGGGTCCAAATCAAATCCAATTGTTGATTCTAAAAGGACGAAATCACATAGGAATTGGTTGTAAACATGCCATATCCCAATAATAGTCATGTGGAGGTAAAAGTATAAGTCCTTCAATGGTGTTGGCAAAACATCTATACAAATCCAAGTTCATTTGTCAGAAAAACAAGTTTATAGTTTTTAATCTAGTTTTGTTAAATTGACTTTTAAAATTTAATTTGATTCTTGTTTAATTTGAGTTTTTCGTTTAAAATAAATTAAAATACAAAAAAATTAAAAACTTAAATTAAGTATAAACTTGTGCTACCCATAGGGTACCTAACAAGCTACTTCCACTATAGGTCTTAGTAGGCCCTGCAAGGTCTATGTAGGCCCTATCAGAGGATGATAGGTGTACACCACCTCATCTATGATGGCCCTTAGTCATGATAGGTGGTGAAACCTTTTGTTGGCCTACACATGTGATGCAGGAGCATCTAGTGGTGTGAGGGAAATCTTGCATCACCCAAAAATTTGCTTTCCATTTATGTTCCTTTTGTTTTCTTTTGGTAGATGTTTTTGCATTTCTGGATACCCTTTTCATCAAATAAGAATTCCCAACTTTCAGAATTGTTTTTCTACTTTTCTGCTCAAGTGCTATTTTTAGCAGGTGTGAATTTGAAGGCGTGGGAAGACAGAAATTTATGGGAAGGTTCAAGATGGTAAAATAAGCACTTTGATGAAAGAATCAGGTCAAGATCATTCATGGTTTGAAAGTTATTCAAGTTTCAATTTTTTCTTTTTGCCTTGAAAAACCTTTTGAGTCCAATTTGAGGCACTAAACAGTTCCATATGGGCCCAAAAATTGTTAGAATTGGAAAAATGGGTACTTAGCGCATTCTTCACTCTGAGACCTTTCTGACGGTGCAAACGGTTCGACAAAAGGAGTCCCGGATCAAAAGTTATGGCTTCTGAAAGTTGGCCGATTTTTGGAAAATTGTCAATTTTGAATTAGGACTCAATTTTTGAATTCCAATTTGTAATTTTTGGTGCCAAACTGCCAAAACTCATAACTCAAATATTTTTTTCAGATCCAAACCAAAAAGGGGTTATTTATGGGCTAGTTTCTGATTTTTGGGTAGCTTTTTGGGGAAAGGAGTTAGCATGCTACGAAAGGGGATCTTCTGTAATTTCTATAATTTCTGTAATTTGCATGTATTGCAGAGCTTGAGGATTTGTGATCCTCTGCATGTAAGAAGTTCCATTCTAAATAATAATAAAATTTCTCTGGTTGTTGCATCATTTTCTATGTCTCGGGTTTGCTCCCTCATCAACATGGTGGCATGGGGAGTGGTTTTTTCCTCCACCCCATACACACAATTATATATATCTTTTACTAATGTTTTAAATAAATCTTTGTTAATCAGTTTTAAGAAAAAAAATATTTTCATAAAATAAAATAAATTATTATTCATTTATTAGTATATTTGAATAATCTTTTTATTAATGTTTATAAATTAAACTTTTAATTATGTGTAATAAATTATTTTTACATTAATAAGAAAACTTAGATTTTTAATTTTTTGTTGTCAAGCTATGTACTAGACCATCCCTATTGTTCCTTAAACCAACAAATAATAGGGGTAAATTTCTCCTAAAATTATGATGATATCCCAAATGGAGGGAATGTTTAACAAAAATATTTGGTCATCTACATTGGAGAGATTTTTGCATGGATTCTTCATCAGAGCTTTTAGATTTGCATCATTGTTGTTGTTCAAAGTTTTGTAACTCTTATATGTAAAATATATGATATGAACACACTAAAATAAATTGGGACAATCTTATCACTTCAGTGTAATTTTCCACATCTTTAATTTTGCATACTTCTTTCGATTGATCTATCTATCCATTGTTAGTTTCAATATACATAGTGAATGCAATGACTAGTTGCCCATGCATTTTGGTGTGATGGACTAGATACCATATTGAAACTCTTATGATTGAAGTGATGTTTATGTATTTACAGGGTTAGGTTCTACATCCAAAGATTTTGTACATGTGTTTTCAACTAATATACAATTGAGTAGTGTCCACAATAAGAGACACTCATATAGATAATGTATTGATCTATGATTTTGAGTATTTGAGAGTATCTAGTCGATAATTTTGTAGTGGTATGTTTGATTTTGATCTTATTCTAGTTTCATTTTGGGATTCATCAATAATTATTTATCAATATGTACAGATCATTTTTTTTTTTTTGGACATAATTAGTTAGAATTTTTGTTCCCAATGGGTTTTATTCATCCTCAACTATTAGTACCTTAGTACCTAACATGGCCAGTTGCCAAGACCCAACTATGCATCTTCATTTATTTATGTTTTCCCTAACTTGTAGTTAACCGGGGTGTTGATATGAATGGGGTATTTACCTATTTGATTTTCACTTCACATGATAAGTTGACTTAGGCATAAATTTATTGTGGTTCACATGACCTTAAGTTTTCTTGAGTTGTCACATGTTTTCACACCTCATAGGATGATCAAACATGTCATAATCTTATTACATTTTGAGTATCACCTTTCCTATATAATAAAGATTCTTCTATGTGTTTGATATGCCTATCTGCCAAAATTCTTTTGATCTTGGTTTGAATAATATACTTGATCATTTGGCAATATTTAAATCTCATGCAAAAAAATTATTCTTTTTTGGAAATTTTATCTAGGTTCTTATGATTGTTGTCCATCCTTAAGTAGAAATTTAATAGGGAATGATGGAAAAAACGAGAAAGAATGGCATGAAGAACAAAAAAAAAAATGAGTGTTATGTGTACAAAAATGAAAATAGAGACACCACACAAAGGATTAGTAGAAAACATCAAGCAAGGAAGAGATTTCCAAAGTAAGTTACATGTAATTTTTTCTATTAGGAAGTCACATATGGATTTGTGTGGGCTAGAGGAGGTACCATTTAGGGGAACATAGGAAAAATTCTATGTGTGAAAGAAGTTCTTGAGAAGGTAGTAGAGAGAGGTCTTATGTGGAGATAAGTATCCCTACATGTCAGTGAAGGATTAGAGAAGTTTTGGTTCCTCCTACTATTGTGATATTGCTGCTAAAAATGAATCCTCGAAGTTGAATTTTGGCTATCTTAATAAAGATTGATGAGTATTCTTGTCATGCAAATGTATTATGTTGTACCACTGGTTGTGTGCATATGTTATTTGTAGAAATAAGTTAGAGTGTGTAGACTAAGTTAACTAAGTTTCCATAATTGTTGTGTTGGGTGAAGCCCTATGGGAGTTGGCTTGATCTACTATAGGACTAACTAAATCAAGTAAGGTTTAATAGTTTAGAAGAGTGAATGTTTTGCATCCAATAACGTAGGCTCCCTCAAGCTGATTGTTCGAGGTTTTCTTGTGGGTTTGAGGTCAAGTAGGAAGTCACAAGGGTGTGGTGCCCTCACTACTGTGAATTGCTAACATGTAATTAATTTTTTAGTGAATTACATGAAGACTACCATAATATACCAACATTTTATTTTACAAATCCTCATATAAAAAGCCAACAAGAATCTCCATGTAAACAACCAATAGGTTCACAACAACATACAAATGACTTAAAACTCTTCCATAACTAAATACATGAAGACTACCATAATATACCAACATTTTATTTTACAAATCCTCATATAAAAAGCCAACAAGAATCTCTATGTAAACAACCAATAGGTTCACAACAACATACAAATGACTTAAAACTCTTCCATAACTAAAATGTTTAAATGTACCTTACATTTTAAACTTAAAACACAAATACCTTTCAATTTGAATTAAAATATTATTTTAAAATATAAATAACTATTTCCTTACAAAGAGTTCTGAATGAAGTCCCATGACCTGACAGTGTTGCTGAATTTTCTTTTTCTGCGATTTCAAAGTACTATGACATATGACATGTAATATCGTGAATGAGTAATAATTTTGATTTTAATTTGTAGGGAAGTCGATAATTTATTAAGTTACAAATCAAAGGTTAATGAATTAAATAGTATTATAAAAATCCTTTGATCGTGGCTGTTAGATGTTGCCTATTTAAGAATCAGGAATTCTTCTCAAACTACACTAAAGACATAGCATCGAATTCTTCTCCTACCTTAATCCCTTAGTAACACTCAGCTAACTACCTGTCCTGCTTCAGAAAAAAATGATATTAGATAAATGTTGCTTATAGTTTGTAAAGGTAAGAAAATAAAATTCCAGAACATTGAATAAACAGATTAGAAGGGATCAACATTCAAGCAAACAATAAGTTTTCAATATTTTAAACAAATCCCGAATTTTATTTTCAGGATTCCATTCAGATGCAACCACCCAAACAAAATAAACTTTGTTATTTAACTTAGGAATAAACAAACCTTACTGATTTGTAAGATTTCATGGACTGGGCCCTATAGTACAGTTTATATAATTCAACTAGACAGAAACAAAATGCTGGAGAGGATAAAAGGGAACAACTTAGAGAAGCAAGGAAGAGGGGTAGACATAGCAGCAGCAGTATAATAAGGTTCAGGCTTGGGCATGTTAGTATAATGGTTGGGAGAGCCATAAAGATATCTGGCACCCTCTATATCATCAGGCTTGAACCGCCTGTTAACAGACCTGGCCTCAATGTTGGGAAACATGACAGAGCTTGTAACATTAAAATGATCCAACCCTATGAGATGCCCAATTTCATGAAGTGCAATAGTGTCCAGATCAATGGCACATTCATCATCTGTGCGACTCATATCCACAGTCCATATTTCATCACTATCCAGATGAAACCTTCCATCTTCGGGAGCAAATGCATGAGATAATATACCCATCTTTCCATCAAATGGGGATCCATCGCCGTGCTCACCTGAAACAAATGCAATCTTTATATCTGCTGCCTGTTAGTCGTCAATTTCCTCAAAAGTAAGGGCTGTCACAGCAGCCCATGAAGCAAAAGCTGAGGCAATGGAAGACCTGATGTCGTTGCTGGATATGATATCTGATTCGGCCATGTTTGATATGGCGTAGGTTAAACTTCTCTTGGAGTGCCAAATTTTCCTTCCTGGAATAGCCTTCCATTTGGTGCTTTGTTGAACTTGGAAGCCTTGAGCCATTATCAGAGGCTCCAAATCATGGCCCTTCTGATCATACTGAAGGAGTAGTGAAATCATGGAAACTACTATAAGAATTACAACTGCATATGCAATAAGCTCCTGGATTCTTATTTTTTCGAGCATTTTTCTCTCTTAGTTATCTTTAAGAGGTGGTGAATGTGATACTTATCAATCAATCTGGAAAAATTGGCTGATAGAATGGATTTAATGTGTACATACAATGGCCGGTATTGACATGGTGTGATGGTTTATAGGTGTCATTGTTGTTCTTGCCACCAAGGTTCAAACCCCGTTGGGGTGGTATTGTTGAATGGTTGTATCCCGTTCATAGCTCTGGTCAAAAACGTTTACCCCTTGAATAAAAATAAAATAAAAATGTGTACATACAATGAAACTTCTCAACAACCCGAGTTACATTCAGAAATGGAAATTTCTAGTATTTAGAAGTTAGTTTGCAAGTTCAATGTAAGATTGTTTCTTCAGATGATTGGCAACGTCAGATAGTTTTGCAGGAGATCAAAGTTTATGTACTTCCAATTTGTATTATTTACTGCTTTTGACTGACACAAATCTGCACATTTTCTAAAACCAGATGCGTTGATGGTGACTTGCTTCCTATTAGTTTGCTGCTAATTAAAGTACTGAATGGGATGGTTGCATGTGTGTAAATGGGAAACCTGAAGATAAAAGAAGGATTACTGCAAGCGCTGCCACTTTCTTTCTGTGTTAAGCCTATAAGCTTGCAGAAATACCATATTCCTCCGTATTCAACTATTTTCAGATAAATCCAGTCGTTTAAAGATCAATCTACCACGAAATATTAACTTTAGACACGCAACAGAAACCAACTATTTAAATTTCCTTTTTGGAATCATTATTTTAAAAAATTCTTCTATGGACATTTTGGATCATGTTGATGTATTTGGTTAATTAGATTGAGATCCCCTTTCCGTGTCTTTGTTTTTGTGTAATTGTGTTTTGTTTAAAGGTCTGTTCTATTTGAACTTCTTTGATATGACTTTTTCAACCTATCTTTTTTTCTTCTTTCTAATGTGTAACACTATCTTATATGATTACCTTTTTTAAATATATATAACACTATTATATTAGCAGTTCCTTATAGTAACACACAACAATGAGCTGATAGGCAGAGATGAACATGAAAGGAAAGTGACATGCAAACACCAAGGGTGGCAGAGTTTAGTATATCTCGTAGCAAACACATACAAGATAGTGACATAGTGGTACATTGTATGCAGTGGTGGACAATGTGTTTCCCCTATGTGCACATATGTATGTACACTGCAGTAGATACAAACATGATTGATACATAGTGGTGTATACTTATTGTATAGAACATTGCACAATGGGGAATGCGACAAATAATTTGGAGATGAAATAATATAGCGCAAGGTAGAGAGTGATAATGAGGAGGGTATGTGTAGGATCATGATGGGCCAAAAAGTGGCAATATTATGGGCATGTGACTGACGACTATTTTATTACCCAAAATTGATGAAATGAAAAGAGTTTTTAAAGGAGATTTTCAGCTTTCCACCAATATAAATTATGCTTTAATTTGAATTTAATAAGTAATTATTATTTATTTTCTATTCAAATTATGACTAAAGTCCTAATTGATATGTTGATTGAAAAAAATCTATAGCTTTCAAATGCTATCACTTTTTTTGAATCCAAAACATGTCACATTCTAGGCTTCGAATACTATAGGATTAAAAAAAGAAAAAATTAATTTCATGAAGTTTTGACCAAGTTAAGGTGGTCAGACATACGAGTTTCTATATTTTTTAAAAGTTGTAATAAAAAATCATAATTAATTATTTACTTGGAAAAAAATTACAAAAAAATATGTGTCACATTGGGGCATGATTCCTCTAGTTATATATAAAACCATATAAAAAAATATTATCATTTTATTGTGGTTAGGGTGGTCAGACATACACTTACTTCTTATTTTTCCCTGAAATTTAAGTATTAGTGCATTGAAATTTTAAATTATCACCAAATAGATTTTGTGTTTTTTTAAACATAGTAGTTTAGAAACTAAATTCAATTTTCTAAAAATTCTATTCTTACATATTTTTGAAATAATATAGATAATTTATTCAAAATTTTATGTCAAGTTGCCTAACTCTGATTTTTCTAAATTTTTGCCACTTAAGGACCTGTTTTTTTCGTGATGATCCTTCACATACCCAGGAATGCATTATAGAGAGAAAGATAAAGTGTAAAAGACTAATTAACATATGGGAAAATGTAGATTGTTATAGAGTACAAAATCAAGGATGCAACAATATATTAACATAAATTGTATAAGATAAGCTATTTTGCTGCATTCCAACCAGAGAGAAAACAAAAGCCATCAATCAAGTTCTATTGGTTTGAACAACGAAAATGTAATTTTTTTATGAATAGAACCTTATCAAATATTGAAAGAATCTAGGCTTTACAACAACACGCTATCAGAAATTGAAATAATATAGTGTTTTCAATATCACCCTATAAAAAATAAAACAATGTAGCATAAGATAGAGAACAATAATCTCAATAAACTTGTTGATCTTTTCTCAACAACACTATTGAAAATTGAAATAAGATAGCCTCTTGAATAGGAGCCTAACAAAAATGAGAGAATATAGTGCAAGCTAGACAATAACAATTGACAAAAACTACATAATGTTGAAAATTTGTTTGGATCATGATAGGGATCATGGCATAATATATCATTTCCAATAGCACCTTCTCAAGAATGAAACAATATAGCTTAAGAAAGAGAACAATAATAAACAATTCCCAATGGAATTTAACACAAACAGTATAACATTAACTATTTTATTCTATCACAACCATAGTCTAAAATGTATATGAATTCTATTTGAATCTTATGTCAAAAACATAGAGATCTGTACGTAAGATACATAAAATAAAAAACAACAAAATGAGCCCTAGTTTCCACCCTTCCATATTGGGTTATGGATCCTCATGGAGTCTCATCAAACCCTCGAGCAAGAATATACGTTGTCCACCACTCTAATCAAGGGTGGAATGAATATTGCTTATTACAATGAACATAGAGTATATTAGGATCTAATTGTCTATTTGACCATTGTGACTAATTTTGCAATTAGTTCATCAAATTTCCATTATAGTTGGAGTCTACCTTGGAAAAATAACTAAAAAAATATAAAATTTAGTGTGGTGAACATTTGTATTTAATAGAGAATATGTAAATCAATATATTTCAAGAGTTTTATAATGTATAGTACAAAATACGGAATAAACGTATAATGCAAGGGATGAAATAAGTAAAATTTAACCACACTTGTGCACATGGTAGATTGCAATAGGAAGACAAGAAAACAAGGTTTGATCTCCACCCTACCATATTGGGTCATGGAGCGCCACACATTCTCACCAAACCCCTAGGTAGAAAAATAAACTTTCCACCATAGTGATGGATGGTAGAAGCAATGTTTCGGCCACTGATGACTTTAGAAAAAATCATTGAAATCTGCATTAAGATTGGAGTATGCTCTTGAAGAATAACAACAAAGTGTGAATTTTAGTGCAGTGGTCATCTCTAATTCATACACAATATGTAAACCAGGAGATATCAAAGTTCTATATTTTATAACACATAATTTTCTTTGTACTTGTAATGGGAGGAATGAAGTAAAAAAAATTAGCCATACATGGTGCACATTGTAGAATGTAGTGTCAACATATGAAAACAAGACCTGATGTCCACCCTACCATATTGGCTCATGGAGCATCGTGCACTCTTACCAAACCCCTGAGCAGGAAAATAAATTGTCTGCCATTGGGATCAATCATGAAATCAATATTTAGGTCATTGTTGACTTAATATAAGATCTAAAGGCATCAAAAGATCCATGAACGAGGATTGTTTGGGTTGAGTATGGTTGCAAACATGAAAGAATAATGTGAAATTTAGTCTACTAAACACATACCATTGGTATATGATAAATCAATTAGAAAATATAAATAAATAGAATTCATAAAAAGTAATATGCAATGTAGTTGTAGTAGAGGGTATGTGCAGGATCATGATGAGCCAAAAAGTGGCAATATGATGGGCATGTGGCTAGCGACTTTTTTTTTACCCCAAATTGATAAAACAAAAAGGGTTTTTAAAGGAGATTCTCAACTTTCCAAAAAATATAAATTATTCTTTACTTTGAATTTAATAAGTATTGATTATTCATTTTCTATTTGAACTACGACTAAAGTCCTGATTGATATGCTGATTGAAAAATATCTATAGCTTTCAAATGGTATCACATTTTTTGAATCCAAAACATGCATCACATTTTATGCTTCACATACTATAGGATTAAATAAAGAAAAAATTGAATTTCATGAAGTTTTAACCAAGTTAAGGTGGTCAAACATACGAGTTTTAATATTTTTAAAAGTTGTAATAAAAAATTCATAATTAATTATTTACTTGGAAAAAAATTAGAAAAGAATATGAATCACATCAATACATTAGTCCTCTACTTATATCTAAAATATTATAAAAAATTATTATCATTTTATTGTGGTTAGGGTGGTCAGAAAGACACCTGCTTCTTATTTTTTCCCTGAAATTTAAATACTACTGCATTGAAATTTCTAATTTTTACCAAATAGATTTTTTTTTGTTAAAAAAACCTAGAAAATACATTCAATTTACTACATATTCTATTCTCACATATTTTTTAAATAATATAAATAACTTATTCAAAATTTTAAGTCAAGTTGCTTAACTATGTTTTTTCTTAATTTTTTGCCACTTAAGGGCTTGTTTTTTCCATGATGATTCTGCACATACCCTAGAACAGTGTATGTAAATAAAATCTAGGCATACCTTGTGTAGGGAATGGATTGGAGTATCGATACAAAAAAAGGAGACTTGCTTTGCACCCTACCACATTGTGTCATCATGCATCATGGGCTCTCACCAAACCCCCAAGCAGAAAGATTAATTTTCCACCACTTTAATCACTGGTGAAGGAAATGATTTGGCACATGAGAAAATTTGTTGAGTGGAAATAAATGATGTACATTTTAATAAACTGATACGAAGTTGTGAAATAAGAAATACAAGACAAGATATATAGGCTTACGTTGTATAGAAATGGAATGTAGGTGAAGGCCATACACCATGCAAATGTGCAATCGTAAAGCTATTTAATATTTAGGAGATCTATACACTAGACATGTGCATCTATATTTTAGAAAACACATTTTCAATCTAAAATTATTTCAATGAAATATTATTAGACATAAGGGAAATTTGAAGTTTAGTACAACAAACATGTGTCATTAGTTGACAATATCTCAATGAACAAATATAAACAACTGTATAGTTAGCAAAAAATAATATTTAATGTATGTGCAATAGAATAGATCATATAAATAGGATGCATGCATACCTTTTGCAAAGAGGAGGAGAAAATATGTGGACAATTGCATATAATTGTCTTCTCGCACTTGGCAAGTTTACTCAACTAAAATTACTATTATCTATTGTTTAAAAATATATATAGTTGTGGCATTTGTGACAAGGAATTTTGGATGTAGTTGCAAAAGAAGAGATGGAAAGAATGAGATATAGCTTTGCCTTGTATACAAATGGAATATAGTCCCAACTCAAAAATCATTGAAAACTTGTGAGCATGAAGGTACTAAGAATTGTGAAGATTTGCAGTAACAACTAGAAATGTTTGCAACCTAAATTTTTTAGAATCTAAAATTGTTAGAAAGAAATGATTCAAACATGATAGCTCTGGAAGAGGCATGATTGGGTAAAGGGGAGGAAGCTATTGAGATAAAAATTAAATATAGATAATAGTTTGGGCAAGTGGGGAAGAGGAATGAATTGATGTTTGTTGTTCAACACAAGGGGAAATACAAAGAAATAGTTGAATAGAAACTTCTCTTAGCAATGAATGTCAAAGTAAAACCTTTAGAATGTTGGGAAAAGTTATTAGAATTGGACTATGGAGTCAAAAAGGAAAAAGGAATACTAGGAATCAAGGGTATTGTGAAAGCATTGAAATGAAAAGGAAAAAAAGAAGTGGTATAGTTGTCGTGAAGAACAAAAATATTCCATCATGATGGGAATACAAAAAATTGTTTGAGGTGGTCCTCTTCTTTGATTCAAAGCACATTGTATTTGTTGGAATGTAGCCTAGAGTACCCATCAAAAGAGAAAGGTGGATCTATGCGTATTCCTTCTATTGATTTAACAAGAGAGAGTTGTGAATGTTATTCCTTTCCTTTCTTTAGTTCCAATATCTATTGTAGGTTTCTCTAGTGTTAAGCCTTGATATTTATGGATTGTTATTTCCCAAGCAATTGTCAATGGGAGGAGTCTTCAACTACCTCATGTGATTGGGATAATCAGGATGAATCTTCGACTGTCTTGATCCCATGTTGAGCCAATGTAGTTTTAGAAGTCAACAACAACATATTTAGACAGTTGAGGTGGTTTTGCACCCCTAGCATATACAATAGCCTTCACTAAACCCAACAATCCATTAACCAGGCCAGCTACCACCCAAAGATTTTTTGTCAACATTACTTTTTGACTAATTGCAAACAAGGGCTCTTCTTGAAGTTATTCATCATCACCATAATCAAGTGTGTTTTTTTGGGAACATTCAACAACACTAATTGTAATTGAAATATTTCACAGTTGTAGCATTTTCCTATTGTACAAAGCAACCAACCTATTTTTTGGGAATAAATAAATAGCCTCATCAAACTCTTGGTTTTTCTTAGATGTAAGCATGTATTTTTTTCAATTCATAAGTGTAGACATACAAAATTAGCATTATGCACTTAGTTCATATTCATCCACTCATAAAATTAATCAAGTTCATTAAATCCATTTATTAGGAAAATCAGGTTCATTTAATCTCTAAGGATTATCCACTTAAATTGAATAAATTAACTTTATTTAATTTAAGTCTATCATTCCCTCTTTGATTAAACAAATCAAGACTTTATTTAATTAAATCTCAAAAGTCATATTTCTCCCTCTTGATTTAAATAAATCAAAGAAATCAAGTCGAATTGGTCAAAATCAACTAATCATCATCTAGGCTAATCTAATCTTGATTAAACTAATCTAACCACCCATCACATCCTCTAGCTTTTCCCACTTGCACCCATAAATCATTTAAATTCATTTATAAAATCAACATTTTCCATCAACATGGCATCTTTGAGGAATATTCCCTCAAGCTTGAATTCAAAAGGAAAGTTGACATGTACATCCAACAAGGCAATTAATAAGTCTTACACATCTCTTTCATATCCCACACTCAACATTTATTTCACAATTTCAAATTTGAAAGTCTTACATGTCTATTTCATGTCCCCCACTCAACATTTATTTCACAATTTCAAATTTGAAAGTCTTACATGTCTATTTCATGTCCCCCACTCAACATTTATTTCACAATTTCAAATTTGAAATCTCCCCCTCTTTGGCACATTGACCAAAATGTGCTTATCCTCCAACCCATCACAATTTGACAAGTTGCTTCATCTCTTTGGTCAAATCATTGTCCCACATTGCTCTATTTTGAGCTCTCTTAGCATTTGAAAATCTATAAGTGAAAGGCTTTATTCTTCAACAAGGCATCCACAATCTCATGCAAAGTCACTCTCTTCATTTGAGAACTGATGTTTTTCCATTGCATCATCATCATTAGCTTATCTATCAAGGATTAGGAATGGGCTTCTTTCCATAGAAGCACCAATCCACTATGAGATATGATTTACTTCATGTTTTATTGCATGCTTTCAATTAGTTTATCTAATCCTTTTTTTGTTTTGATTGCATCATTAGGAATGTTGATTTATTTGATAGGGATGTTGATTATTGGCTTTGTTTTTAAATGCTAATCATGTTTTGTGTGTTAGGATTTTAACCAAAATGCATATTTTTCACATCCACATAATGGCACTAGAAGGAGGGTCGAACTAATGCATCTCATTTCTATGTTGGATTGTGTTTGAAATTTGTTACTCCATTATGTTTTCTATAACATGAAATAGGAATTCTGTGATTTTTAAATTGTTTTGATAGCCAAAAAATTCTGGACTAATCATGCTATTATGTCACTGTTAGGAAAGGAAGTGAGATTTTGGTGTGACTATACAAGCTTTTAAGATAAAAGCTAAATTGTTAATATTCCTACTACATTGAAAGTTTTTACTTTAAAAAAAAATAAAAAAAATTAGGATGATCATGTCTAATGCTTTTAGTGTGTAGATAAAACTAATCTTATAGCTGGGCTGTGCATTTTGAATCACTCGATTGACTTTTCAAAAGATTTGGTTGTCTTAGAAATTAGACAAAAATGATGTCTTGATTTTCTTTGCAGGAGATCTGAGTCAATGGAAAATTAATGGTTTTCCAGTCAAATTCATCATTTATATCACTGACGTAATGCATGGCGGCAATAGTGACAAAGAATAACACAAAAAATTATTTTTTTGTACTTATTTTCAACTCTTTGATGTTGTTTATCATTAATGGTCTGTCATTTGGGTATGGCAATTTCTCCAAGGTAATTTGAAGTTCCCTGAAGCATCTATTTGGTTGTAAATTCTATGGCTTTCTTTGAATGACCACACATCAAGTAACATTGTATTCATTAACATGTCCTTAATATTCATATGATTAAGTCAATGAAGATAAAACAATGACATATGGTTTATTATTATGGGTTTTCATTGAATAATGGGATCATTTCTCTAAAATGTTGGCAGCTTATGCATCTTTCTACCAATTTACTAACAAGAGTCTTTTTGCGCTTCCATTATTTTCTAAGAAAAACCTTTTGCATTATTGCATGCTAGGGAAGAGTCGAATTATCTGATATCAAGCTTTGTGCATCCTTGGTCTAAATCTTTTCTATGTTTAGAATCTCTTTGTATGCATCCATTATCTTAGACTTCTTCTATATGATCTTTCTCTATCATACCTGCCACTTGACAAGCACCTCATAAACATAACTTCAAAGCGATATCACACATATCTGTGCCCTCTGAAAATTGTATTCCAACCTTTGAAAATTGTGTTGGAGTTTATTAGTTTGCATATTTTTATTGATTAGAGGAAGAGGGAGAGTCATTACGTAGGCAGATCAGTCCATCAATTTACAGCTAGGAGGAGTTAAAAGACGTTCCTTAGAAACTCATTTTGACTCAAGTGCTTTTTATCCTTTTTTTTGCTTCCTCCGGTGCTGTTGCTACTTCCAAAGGATTTGAGCTATGGATCTCAGGGTTTGCAACCTCAGGCTTTTAAAGTTGTTGCTTGCCAAGTTGGAGAGTATGACATAAAGTTCCCACCAAACTCTTGACTCTCTCCTCATGCTCTTAATAAAGTCACAATAAAAAAATAGCATTGGTCAGCAACTAAGATGATATCGGTGGCAATAAAGTCATAGTGGAATCCACATGCATTTCGTTCTCCTATTTTTTATAGGTGTACATGACCTTTCACATGGTTTAGGTAGTGAGCAAAGTCACCGAAAGAATAAAAATAATGTCTTTGCAAAGGCGTTTATCTGCAAGCTTCTTCTTTATTGATATCCCCAAAGGTTGAGGTGTCATCTTCAATGAAGGCCTCTTTGGGCTCGCACTTCCTTGGAAAGAGTGGTAATAAAACTTGGAGTTACTTGAATATTTGAAAGTCCCATGCAAAAATAAATGCAATACAATTAGAAAATCCCATCAGTAAGATCTTTGCAGGCGTGGGTCATTAAAGAGGGGTGATAAGACATGGAGTTCACCTAGTGGACCCACCACAAGAAAGCACCCGTGGCATCAAAAGGGAATACCTATACAATCTAAAGGCCACTTCCACAAACGTTAAGCCACTTTGAACACAATATGAGATGGGAGGTCTGTAAATACAAATTTGTAGACAAAAATCTTCCTAGAGAGTTCATAATCAGTCATAAGTAGGATTCTATCAAAAACTATAAGAGAAGAGCATGGAGCTTTACCTAGATTAGGATACCTATATGTATTGATTCACTTGTTTTCAATTCCCATCTACCAATGACGTCATGGGAGTTGAACATCAAAGCTGGATGGTGTGCTCATTATTAGGGCCTTGGCTATAATTTTTCAATTTAGTAAAAGTATTCTAACAGTCAACACTTTATTTTCAAGATGCAACTCGCCAAGTGGGAGAAGTGAAAAGCTCAGAGCAAATTGAATGTGAAATTAAGAGGTAAGATTATGTGATGTTCTCTAATAAATGTTGTGTCTGATTATTGAGAGATTCGGGTGATTTTGTATGTATTCTTTATCATTAACTATTACAGAGCCACGTGGACATATCAATGAGGCTTCAATTCAACATAACATGTAAAGATGTAGATTTAACATTCATCGTTGAAGTACCCACTAGATTTTTAAAGGCGTGATTCATGTTGTCTCTACAAGTTGACTGTCATCTTTTATATTTTCATCTATTTTGTTTATTTGATCTCAAAGAATACAGTCATAATTCCATTCATGTGAGCTTAAAAGCTTTGACCCCACCTTTTAGAGAGTTATTCGTCAGTCATTATGAGCACTCAATAGCAGTAGATTTTGTGCATCTTTTTTTTTTTGTTATTGTCTTATCAATATCTTTGATTATTGGGAGTGAGTCAGTATGATTTAAATTTTGATCTACCAATGACATCATGAGAGGTGAACATCGAAGTTGGGAGGTGTGCTTATTATTAGGGTCTTGGCTGTAATTTTTAATTTAACAGATATTCTTTAACATTCGAAACTTTTCATGCAGCTACTTGCCAAATTGGAGAATAAACATTCAGAGTTTGCATCTTCTAACATGTTGTTGTATTGGTTTTTGTCTTGATGTATCAGTTTTGTATTGATGAGTATGCAAATAGTTTGAATACATTTACTCTCAAATCAACCATCTGCAATTCCATAACATCAATGGTTGATTAATAAGTCACTTTAGTTTTCCTACTAAACTAAGATTATTGAAATTATTGGTTTTTGTGGATAGATTTAAAATATTTTTCCTAAAGGATTGGATCATTATTGAAAGACAAAAAATTTAGATTGTTAAAATTTAATGGCAAGAGAAGCTTTGAGCTTTGTTAGAAAACTATTTGTTTATGGTTAAGATTTTCTTTGAAATCTTTGAAATCAAGATCCTTACTAATGCTTCATCATTTGAAATCATTTAAATTAATGCTTAAAAAATGAATTTAATTGGGTACCTTAATCTCACATTATTGTGTTTTTTATCTTATAGGAAGGAGAAGTAATTTCGATTGCATGAGGAACTCATGACGTTGAAGGATTAGAAGCAATCTTTAACTGAATCTTGGAGTGAAAGAGAATTAAGCATCAAAATTGAAATTCACAAAGTGTTTTTAAGTGTTTTAAAGGGCTTCCATTTTACACTTTAGTTTTCTATTTTGAACCAACTTACTTTCTGGATTCTAAAAAGAACAACTCTTGAAAGCTTCCATTTTTTGCGACAAGGAACTTAAAATGAACATTAGGAAAAACTTACTAAAGTTGGCTTTTGGATTTAACAAATTGAACAAGGCAAGTCTCACATCTCATTTTTTTGCTTTAAAATGAATCAAAATAATTGCTTTGTGGATTTAAAATGAACATGTACAACTTTGTTTTGTGATTATCTACTCAAACTAACGCCCTCAAAAAAATGTATGTGCTTCTCTCGCGCCTCATGACAATCTTGAGAATAAAAAGGCATTTGGTGACATTAAATTGTGTAATTAATTACCCCCACACTTCATTTCGGGTTTAAAAATTGTTCAAAATCTTGTGCAAGTGTGAGTGGGGGCATTATTGTGTATATTCTCTCTCTTTGTTGCCAACAAATATTGATCGAGCTACGAATATTGTTTTCACTCGCTTTTGTTTATCCTAGAGGACTTGCCTTGGGGAAAAAGTACTCACCCAAGGGAACGACTCAACTGGTAACACTCTAAAGCCAAGAGTATTTCCAATTGGGATATAAATGTGGGTATTAGAGTAAACGCCAATATCACGCAGTTGATTCTAATGAGATGGATCTCAAAGGGGACTCTCATTGTATGGGTCAATCTCCACGAATGGAAATTCTAAAATAAAGCCCTTGTTTGTAGTGGCCTATTAACTCATTCACCGAGCTTATCGAAGTGGTGCATTGGAACTTAGATTCCAAGAAGTTACTTGCCAAGTCTGATCTTGGTTGAAGTATAGAGGTTAAGACTTCATTCCTAACATACCTTTATACTCTCTCCTTGGTTGCATGTAAAATCATCTCTTCTTCTACGAAGGGCATGAGGCAAGCCCACCAAGAAAAATATACCATTTGAGCTAGGATGTCACATTGCTTGTGAGTTAGTTTCAAAACACAGTACTTTGATCGAAAGCATTGGAAAACCAACATTCAACATAAGCATCAAATCTCAAACCCTTTAGGAGAAGCCAATATCGTTGAAAAAATTCACATGTTATTGCTTGCCCTTGAGATGTATATCCTTAGAGGCTTCTAAACATTTGGATTTCATCTCCATTTTCTCCTACTAAGGTCAATGTTAGGAAACCTTTTCCTTGATTTCCTCAATTTCTGCATAATGTGTTTTGTGGGATGAAAGAAAATTAGGACATTGGACATTTAGTTGAAGACCTAATCAAAAAGTGTTTGTGATAAAAAGAATCCATTAAGCAAAGATTAAATCAAGTGGACCCCACACATGTACTTGGCATCTTTTGGTCATATGGTTTTCATGCAAATGTTGGTCTTTTTATTTTGAATTACTCTTACAGAAAGGCATGTTCTTCACTATCTTAGTCTTGTAAACAAGTCCTTCCTAGGTTCATTTAGGTGCAAATCAAAAACTTCATCCAAATTCCAAACATTTATCATCTTCATCCCACAAACAGCTTTAGAGCTTTAGAAACATCATTCTAGACTTGGGTAAATTAGAAAAATCAAGGTCACCTCGTTTGGTTAGAAGTATGGGAATGCATCCTTTCTCATACCTCTAGTTAAATTAGCACCTCTTTTAACAAATTTCATCCTAAGATAACATCTAACATCTTAGGGTTTACAAGTTTATTATCCAAATCAAACAATCAAAATCAAACCCTAAGTCTAGCCTTGATCCAAAGTCCCTAAATGTTTAACACCCATATCATTCACCCCTTTCATCATTCATCTCATCATTGTTCCTAAACACCTTAGAGGTCACTTTTGCAACAAGGTCCAAACACAAGAGGGATATGGAATATAAACTTGATCCATACATCATGAGAAATCCAAGTTAATTAAGCTATCAAAGCCTTACAACGTCGATTGATTATCAACACTCACATCTATAAGAATCATACATGGGATCATTACCTTCGACAAATGTTAATAGTACAACAAATGTGAGTATACCCAAATTGAAGTTTGGGACACCTTTCCAAATGGTAGATTTAAATGCAAGTCCAAACCTAAAAATCCACCAACCAAATAGTCAATACATGAGCCTTCAAACGAACAACATCATCCCACCAAATCCCTACATTCCAAATGAGAATGTACCAAGTACAAATTTTTCAAACATGAATCCGAAAAACTTTGGGATAAATATGTTTGGAAATCATACAAATATTGTTCAAAATCCAAACAAGATGTTAATGACTCCAAGTCAAGGTAACACCATGCAAAATCAAAGTTACCTAAATCAAGGCAATGTGATTCCCAACATCAACAATGTTCAATTTCAACCTATCATGTCAAATTTGAACATCATCCCAAATCAGTACATTGTCCAAAATCATTTTTTCCATGATCCCATTCAAACACCACAAGTATGCATCCCAAATATGCTTGAACAGAAACCAAATCAACTATATCAAGGGAGTTAACATCAAAATCAAGATCAAATTTGGCGAGATCAAATTGCTACACTTACCTTTGAAATAGTTGTCATTGCGCCAAGAGACATATCCGCCACCATTACCCATATCAACATCATTCCGTGGTTTATGGATTCCCCCTTTCCCTACCACCAATCACTCCATCCAAATCAATCTGCCTAACACCAATCAAACCATCACATCAAATCCTTTGAATATACCATTGACATCGCACCAACATATGGTATCTAATCAAAGGAAAGCATCAATCCCAACAAATCAAAATATGGTCTCCCAAGGATATATCACCTCAGTCATTATGACCATTCCTATCAACTTGATCACTCCAAACACCCCTATCAAACCCATCATATCTCAACCCTGCATTACCATGATCACTCAAAACATATCTCAATGAATTTTCACTACAACCAACACAATTCTGAATCTGCCACCACCCCCACCCAAACCAAACACATCAAACCAATATAGCATTACATTTCAAGCCACTCAGCAGGCTTCTTGTCAAAGGGCATACCAAAACTGACAAGTTACATGACTAGCTACTTGGCAAGCCGCACAAACTGCTCAAGTTACCCAAGCCACACTACAAGCCCAAAAAGTACAAGCCCAGGCTCAAGTGCAAGCACAAGCTAAAGCCCAATACCAAGCCCAACAAGAAAATGTTGTTCAAAATCCCAACACAACGTTAACGACTCCATGTATAGATCCAAGTCAATGATGACATGATCAAAATCTCTCCATTGATGAACACCTTGAAGATGTCTCCACCTCCTCCAATGATAAAATTAACATACATCAAGAGTCATCAAACAGGCAGAATCAAAGCATGAAGGTACTACTTCCATAATACTAGTGGAAACTTCATCTCAATCAAACGTCAACATAGGAAGCACGGAGAATCCTTATGATGAAGCCGATGTCAATACTGCAACCAACCATGTCATGAATCTTCATCCACCCACCAGCCCATCCATGAATTGGGACCAACTTCAAAAGAAATATTTGAATCAAAGTATGAAGAAGGCTATCAAAGCAAAAGAAGCCGAGAAGTATAATGGACAAATCAAATACAAATGTATACTAAAGCATACAAAGAAAATTTATCCCTATCAAACTCCATTAGTCAAAGAAACAATGGGGCAAAATAAAAAGGGAAAATTATCCATCAAAGATGTCCACAAAAGCAAAAGAAAGCTTTTCAAGCAACGTACAAAGTGTATCAAGCAATTGGTCCTAATTCCATGCACACTTTCATATCCACCCATCATTGCTCATCTTCCCAAGTTTGGAGAGTTAAAGGTTCCAAACTGTCAACCAATCCATCTCTTATCCCTAAACACACTCCATCCACGCCGCCACCCATGATATCCAAATCTCAAATTGACCATGTATTGGCAACGACCCTTCATCAAAAGGATTTTGAAGGCACTCTATCACGATGTGTGCACATAGACAAAGTTAACTCTGGTATCGACAAAACAAATTAGGAATCCCAAAAGCTACATTCAAGTGCACGTATCTTAGCAAAGCAACTTCTTCAGGAAAGATACCAATGGCACATTATGACAGGGGCATCTATATCAACACCACTAGGTGGGTCAACATGAATCTTTTAGGAAAAACCAAAAAAAAAAAATCCAGAAAAGCAAAAAGAAATCCAAAAAATAAAAATCAGAAAAAGGATTGAAAATAGTAAAGAGAAAAAAATCGCCCTCTAATGAAAACCACTATGGTGGTGCTTTGGGCAAGACCATGATGAAAAACTAGAAAATAGACATCATGTGTGGAATTGACCATCTACGTGTTCCAGTTCAGGTGGAAGCATCTCATCCCATTCATAATAAATGGAACATTCTATCCATCTTAGCCATAATAAATCCAATCACAATGAGCCATTTATCCAATCCATGTGCATATGTCTACATCCATCATCCAAGTTATCTTGATCTTGATGAAAATTTTGCACACGCTTTATGCATGCTTATGGTAAATATCTTGACATGGGTCATTTTCATCAATCATATCCTACCCCAGCATTATCTAAGCCATGAAGCATTATCCAATGAGCATTTTTTTATCTAAAACCCTTATCTTATCTCAAGATAATCCATATCCATCCATCCATACACTTATCCGACCATCCACCCATTGTATTCCATACATTGCTAGACACTAGGGGTAGATTTTTACATTTTGCTTCAAGAATAAATCTTGATATATACCCTCCAACTTATGTGGTGATCTAAACATTAGAAAATGTGAAACCAAATTGGTCAAAACATTTGTTAGTAAGAATCCAAGTCACAGCCCATGGCATATTTTGATGAGAAAATGTTCATTATCAAGCTTTATCTTTCATCAAACATCAATCCAAATAATCACTATCAATCGCATCTAGTTTGCACATTAAAGTCACATCAATCATTCAAACATCTTTTGTTTAAAATCAAGCTTCATTAGTCATGATCAATCTAATCCAATCAAGAAATCATCAGGATATCCTTGTGTTACTTAACACTATCCTCGCATTATTGTGCATCCTCAACAATGTTATCATCATCGATCTTGATCAAATCATCATCAATGCATCATCATCTCAAGATGTCATTCCCAATAATTGTGTTGCTTAACACTATCCTTGCATTGTTGTGCATCCTCAACAATGTTATCATCGTCAATCCTTATCAATCAATCCTTACATTGTTGTGCACCCTCAACAATGTTATCATCATCAATCTTGATCAATCAAATCCTTGCATTGTTGTGTATCCTCAACAATGTTATCATCATCATCAAACCATCGATTCGATCAATCAACCTTAGCTTGGTTCTCAAAAAAATCCCAAAATAGAGCACTAATATCATCACACATGTCCATATCCAAATCATGAGAAAAATCCAAAAAGCATCCAAAACATATCAAAAAATCAAAAAACACTCAAAAAGTCAAAAAACCATAAAAAACATGGAATATGAACTATGTTGTCTTTGAGCTTAAACATAGGAAAGGCTAATCTTTAATTATCCCCCGAGACACAAAAATCCAAAAACATTCGAAAAAACACCAAAATCGAAAAAAAAATCATTAAAACTTAGAAAACCCCAAAACATTCAAAAAATAAAAAATCAAAACATTTGTAAAATCTCAAAAAAACCCCAAAAATAGCCTCAAAACATGTCAAAACATCAAAAACATCCAAATATTTGAAAAAATCCATCCGTCCTATTTCACTTTCACCTGCAATAATCAATCATCCGTAATAAACCAATCTTCACCTTTATCCTTTGGAAAAACAAACTTAAACAATCACAACAATCATCAAAAGCAAACTTCAAACACAAAATCAAAATTGAAGCAACAAACCATTAAATGCAAAATCAAACTCTTGATTACTCACAAACATGTCAATTACCCTTATGTCAATAGCCTATCAATCAACTTATCAACCCGTCATTAGCCAATACAATGCATGTCCTAGGATATATCGTTTTGACAATGGGCATCATTTTGGATATCACTTTGGATTCTTATCCTATCAAAACAAATCCCTTTGGCTAGAGGTATGAAGAACATTGGCTTGCTTGTGTACTTGATCTCTTCTTTTGATTTATCCTATTGCGCTCATTCCAAGGACCTCTTGATGATATCTGAACGAAGGATTTAGAGAGATAGGAATGGGGCAATGATCATTATCCTTTTGTCTGCTATGCTTGTTGGACATTCTTGTAAAATAACTTGGTGAATACTTTCTTTGTTAGGTACGTCCTAGCAAGGTTTCCATATGTGAAGTGTGAAAAATAATACTCCTATGATCTATTTTTTGATTCAAAATCCATCACACTAAGTATCATGCCATCTTGGTCCTTTATACCTTGATGCATTGTACTTATGCGTGTTATCAAACATAAGGTAAGTAGCCCTTTTAAAATCCCAATCCTTGATAAGCAAATCATCCATTTATCATCATCTATCATAATCATCATCTCTAATAAAGTCTTGTCAAATCATGGACTTGTTGGATCCTCTTGTCATCATCTAATTTCTTCTTTTCCACACTAACATCGCATCATGAATAGTTAATCATCATCATTGGTGCATCCATCTTGCATCCACAAACCATTAGTATTCTGCATATCATCTCACATGCATAATCATCATCATAATATAGATCTATTAGTCTAAGCATCTCATAAATCATATATTTGCATAAAGCATCCATTACATAATCATACCATATCACATCATTCATCTCATCCATCTCACATCGTATCATCATTTAATTTGTTTAGGATAATATAGATTTGTTATTCTAAGCATATTAAAACCATCTGATTTGCATCATCATCATCATAACCATCCATCTTGAACCTCTTTATCATGAGATCGACCCTCAAATCGAATCTTTTCGCTTGATCTCTCAAGGGGGAAATGCACTAATGTACTTCTTTCCACTGGGGCATCTGAAAAAATAAAAATAAAAATCAATTTTGAGCACGACAAGTTTATTCTTTGAACCAAAGTAGCAAGTACATTGCTTCAAAGAGGGGCAAAATGTAGACATGCAAAATTAGTATTATGCACTTAGTTCATATTCATCCGCTCATAAAATTAATGAAGTTCATTAAATCCATTTATTAGGAAAATCAGGTTCATTTAATCTCTAAGGATTATCCACTTAAATTGAATAAATTAACTTTATTTAATTTAAGCCTATGATTCCCTCTTTTATTAAATAAATCAAGACATTATTTAATTATATCTCAAAAGTCATATTTCTCCCTCTTGATTTAAATAAATCAAATAAATCAACTAATCATCATCTAGGCTAATCTAACCACCCATCACATCCTCTAGCTTTTCCCACTTGCACCCATAAACCATTTTAATTCATTTATAAAATTAACATTTTCCATCAACATGTCAAATTTGAGGAATATTCCCTTAAGTTTGAATTCAAAAGGCAAGTTGAAATGTACATCCAACAAGGAATTTAGTAAGTCTTACATGTCTCTTTCATGTCCCCCACTCAATATTTATTTCACAATTTCAAATTTGAAAGTCTGACATGTCTCTTTCATGTCCCCCACTCAACATTTATTTCACAATTTAAAATTTTAAATCTCCCTCTCTTTGGCACATTGACCAAAATGTGCTCATCCTCCAACCTATCACAATTTGACAAGTGGCTTCATCTCTTTGGTCAAATCATTGCCCCACATTGCTCTATTTTGAGCTCTCTTAGCATTTGAAAATCTATAAGTGAAAGGCTTTATTCTTCAACAAGGGCATCCACAATATCATGCAAAGTCACTCTCTTCATTTGAGAACTAATTTTGTCCATTGCATCATCATCATTAGCTTATCTATCAAGGATTGGGAAAGGGCTTCTTTCCATAGAAGCACCAATCCACTATGAGCTATGATTTACTTCATGTTTTATTGCATGCTTTCAATTAGTTTATCTAATCCTTTTGTTGTTTTGATTGCATCATGAAGCATGTTGATTTATTTCATAGGGATGTTGATTATTGGCTTTGATTTAAAATGCTAATCATGTTTTCTGTGTTAGGATTTTAACCAAAATGTAGATTTTCACATCTGCAATAAGAATTTTCCAATCAAACAAGGATGCCTAGCAATTTCTAATATTCATAAAGAGCATACAAAACTATTGTTGTGAATAGGATGGCCGATGCTAGTGAAAGACAGTGTCAAGCATGAAAACAATATTATAAGTGTGCCAAAGTGCCAACGCTATGGACCAAGGACCATAGAGAGACCTATTCGTAACAGAGGGTAGTTTTTGATAAAAGGGATAAACGGGTTTTACAGGGACCCGAAACCACAAAGTAACATTACAAACAAAGACCAAAACAAAGGTCCAAAAGACAAAAAGGCTGCCAAAGAGATAAAAACTAGCTAAAACTGGCAGCCACAAAAAGCCACAAAAAAGCCATCAGAAGGCCAGCAAACAGGCAAACCAGGGCCCAGCCACAGCTAATCCATAGTCTTTAGGAGCTCGTCAGCAACCGCTTCTAGGTCCACCATATCCTAGACCCCCTCCATGAAAATCTGAGTCATATTTGTGGTAGACAGGGCTTTTTTTTTCATACTTGATCTAGTGCGCCTAGAAATCCCCGCATCCTCATCCTAGTCTTTTTCCTTATCTAAGTCGACAATCAACACTCTATTCTGGGTTTTCTCCACTCTTTCAGTCATGGATTTGATGATTAATGAATTATGTTTGGCTATTCTGCAATTCTGATCAACAAATTTTTTCATGGTTCCTTTAATTTTATCAAGATCATTTTCAACAGTACTATCATTTTGCATGCTATCCTTCGCAAAGGTATTCTTCTCCACTTCGAGCTATATTAGCCCACCAACTTTGGCTTCAATTTCCCCCAACTTACTATGAGGAGATAGATTTTTGGTCTTCAACTTACTGATTTCATAAAATAACCATTTGGAAAAATTAAATTGATCCTCAAAGCATCTCTTGGCAGTTCCAACAAAGTCATAAGGGGGGTCACTATCAGAATTGACACCAAAATTCACCGACTCTACACCTCTGGGAGAGCTACAATTCTTCTTTTGAACATTCTAAGGGAAGTGGGGACCCTCAAGACTGACCTCGGTTGCTTTAGTAGAAACAACAGGAGAGTCTTCAGGATAGGAAACTAACTTGTTAGCCGGAGAACTAGAGCCCGCCAATATAGCATTAGGGTTAGTGCGGCCAGGAGTAGGAATAGACCATGCACCAAAAGGCTGGGGGGAGTGGCCAGAGGCAAAAGGGGGGGCAGGAGAAGTGAGGAGAGCTTGACATGGACAAAAGTAACTTTAGTCCTAGATATACTAGGCTCAGTCTCATCCTCATCAGGATCCAAAGGGGCTAAAGGGTTTGAAAGGGTAGGCATATTCTGAAAGTGCTCATAAATGAGCCTTAAAAGACCCGTGTGAAGAATCGGGTATCTTTTGGGGCTCCTACTGTGGTCAGTAAAGCTATTTCTCAGGGAATAGAGCAAAAAGAAAGGGATGGAAAAATGCACCTTATGCCGGAAGTGATTGAGCAGCATGAAGGGGTATCCATAAACCCTAGTGAAGTGGCCGTCAAGAGTGATGTACTCCATGATAACCCTTAGCACTTTTCTCCATAAAGCTTTTATGGTGTCTGCTTCATAGTAACTGTTCAACATCTTGACTAGTTTTTGCTTCTCCATTTCGGTCTTAGGGAACCTCATCACAGCTTCATCAGAGAATTTTCTGTCTCTAAAAAATTTATGCTCTTCAATCAGGATACTAGTAACCTCGGTAATCAAATCTTCATCAATCTGAACTTTCCTCCCAAAGAGGAAAATCTCCCTAGTATTCCAGCTTTTCTCAAAGAAATTAGTAATCTCATCCTAAGGGTTGTGGAGTTTCTCGATGAACGGAAGTAAGCCACCACTTCTTATTTTGCTCCACACTTTAGTGTTCTTGATGTGTGACTCGAAACTGGTAGGTTTGACTCTCTTTCGTTACCCACCCATTTTTGAGATCTCGGTGCAAATACTATTGCAAGCGGAGAACCTGTTCCAGATAGTTCCTTTGCTTTACAAGACCCACAAAGCATGCCAAGGTAAATAATTACTCTGATGGATACTCTCGGCCCCATGTAGTCTACTTATTTTGTTAGTCATGATTCGTACCTTCATCATTATTACAAGAAGCTGCCACTTTTCCATTCATTGCATCAAGCACCATTGAAGCTTGAACATCAGAATGGAGGTCAATCCTTTTGTGCCACATGAGGATTTTATCACTCTTAACTCCCTTGTTAGCAAAAAAATCCACAACAGCATTCGCCTCACAGTAAGCATGAGTGATTTTAATTCTGTCAAACTTACTAAGTAATAACTTAGCATCTTCAATCCAATTTTTAATCGACCATGCGGGCTGGGATACCACAAAGGCTATCTATTATATTTTTTGAATCACCTTCAAGCCATAAATTTTTACATTTAATTTCCATTGCAAGGTTGATTATGTAATAAGCACCTACCGCTTCCGCCACGTGATTTGTTTGGACCCCCAAAGGGGTGGAAACAACTCCCATAAAGTTACCTGTCGAGTCCCTTAGGACCCCACCACACCTAGCCTTCCCTGGATTTCCTTTGGCCGCACCATCGAAGTTGGCTTTGGCCCAGCCATCCATAGGAAAACTCTAACAAACTCCCTCCCTCAAATTTTTGGCTGGATTTGGAGCATTGGAGATATCCCATTTAAATCTCCATTCCCTAGCAATTCGGCTGTCATAAGGAGAGCAAACCACAACCTCAAACTTGCCCTCCCTGAAGGGAACAATAGAGAAGTTCTCTTTAATCATCCTAAGAATTCTTTCAAACACAACTTCCTCCGACGACTCCTTATCCCTGAAGATCTTGTGGTTTCTCTCTTTCCAAATTCCCCATGCCACATGGGGGAATGAGAAAGCCCATAGTTTTTTTATAAAGGGGTTGAGAGAAGGGGCTTTCCATTGAACAAAAAAGTCTTCAACTGACTCCGAAGGGACCCAAGAAAAATGGCAGCATTTCAAAAGCTTATCCCAAACCAGAGAGGAGAAAGGACAGTGGATAAAGAGGTGGTTAACCGATTCGGCCTCGCTTTTAGAGGTAGCATCTATTGGGGAGCAGAAAACCTCTTTTGCAAATATTATCAACAGTTAGCACTTTATTTTGGAGCAAGGACCAAAAAAATATGTTAACCTTAGGTAAGAGATGCTTAGTCCAAGCATGCAACCACAGAGGGGGGGATTAAGAGCATGTGAGAGCCAGGAAAAAGTGGAAGAAACAGAAAAACACCTAGAAAGTTCATACTTCCAGATAAGACTATCCTCCTGATTCAGGCAAAGTCTAATAGCATTCAAAGAGGAGTAAACAGAGACCAAAGCAGGTTTTATTAGGGGGAGATTGACCCACTTACCATCCCTCTAGTAATCTTTAACAAAGAGGCCATAAGTGTCTTTGAAAAAATTAGCCCATCTACTCAGATTCCTGCCCTGAGTAAGAGGTTCATTGCACAGCCAATAGTCATCCCAAAATCTGATATGGTTACCATTGTGAACCTGCCATTTCAATCCCAATTCCACCACCTTAATCCAGTCAATCATATAGTTCCAGCAACTTGATCCTTTCAGGAGAAGAGGATTCTCAATAAGATCCTTGAGGGAATTGTTATTCTGCAAATACTTGCTTTTAATTATTTCACTCCATTCCCTAGAGGAAAAGAATAGTCTCCATATCTATTTAGCTAGGAGCGAATTGTTTAGCAGTCTAATTTTTCTTATCCCAAGGCCTCCATCCTTTTTTGATCTACAAACCAGGTCCCAACCAACAAGAGACATTCTTTTTCTTTCTTCGACTCCTGACCAAAGGAATCTCTTTTGGATCTTTTCAATGGTTTCAACATATTTGGTTGGGATTTTGAAAAGACTAAGAGCATAGATAGGAAGATTTTGTAGGGAGGCTTTAAGAAGTTGGAGTTTTCTGGCTTGGCTTAGGTGAGCTCCTTTCCAGCTAGAAATTTTTTTCCCAAACCTATCAACTAGAGAGATCTAGAAAGAATCCAGAGGTTTTAAGCATAGAGGTAACCCAAGATAAGTAGCAGGAAGGGACTCTATCTTGCAACCAAGAATTATAGCTATCTTCCTCTGTCTGTGCAAAGGTGTGTTAAAGAGATACAGTGACCTTTTTTGCTTATTTATCATCTGACCAAAATCTCCTCCATAGGTATCCAAAAGTTTCTTCATTTCTTTAGCCTCTGAGATAGTAGATCTACCCATCAGCAAAGTGTCATCCACGAACTATTGGTGAGAACAAATCAAATTGCTCGAAGATGATTTGAGCCCCACAATAGATCTTTGAGCAACTAGTTTACTCATATTCCTACCAAAACTCTTAGCCATAACAGAGGGTAGTTGTTCCAAGTTTCCCATGAGTATAATAGAGATGCCACCAAATGGCTGCATATGTCTACTAGGGAATGCTTGCTAGAATCGACTATCTATTTTAATGAACAACTTGGAAACCAAGAAGCTCATTTCATCAATTAATATGCACTTAATATGTATGAATTCCTCTTGAAATATGGTGAATGGTTTCCCTTTCAATGGATTCATATATCTTATTGGTATCCCTAGAGTAGTATGCATTGTGGAGGCATGAATATTATAAGCAGCAACACCCATTGATGCCAAAGCAAGCAAAGGATTCATTTTATGATTCAATGATGTATTTAGTGCTCTTTGTATCATGTTAATGATGAATGATTTACCTATTCTAATAGTTCCTTGAATGATCATATGTAGTATTGGTGATGAAGATGGGTGAACATGGTGTTGTTCAATGATATCAAAGCAAGCTTTTTCCTAGGAGATAGTCAATGGAAAAGTGCAGGCATTGCAAGTGACCAAAGAGTGTCTTCAACTATATGTAGTTTATTTGTTGAAACAAAATATTGAGCAAAACTATGAAAATTATTTGGAACATTGTAGTTGTACCACTTGTGATGTAGGTCAAAGTACCATCTACCCAAGAGATGCAGTTGGTCAAAACAAACATTGTTTGTGGCACCAAGTCGAGAGAGCAACTCTCATTCATATTCATTAGCATGGGGTAGAGATTGTGTAATATCATTATCACTATCACTACCCTCCCCATCAATAGGGGGTATTGTAAGTCTATTAACATGCTAAGCGTCATAGCCAGGAACATAAAATAGCCTCCAATTTTGTGTTATGCTTTCTCTTGTAAGGCCTATGTCGGCATCAACATTTCGAAAAGGTTTGTATAGTAGCAATTCTGACAATTTTTTTTTTTTGAAGACATCACTTTGTTCCAGTGGGATGGTCTTGAAAAATGGGTAAACAATGATGATAGTAGGTTGTGGCCAAGCACACCAAGCTAGACCTTTGTGCTTTTTCCAATATGTATAAAGTTGTGTAGAATGAATAAGGGATATTGTCTTCATTTTAGTTGGCCTTTTCATGTAGGAATGAATATAACCACTGGAAAGTTCATCACCACTGTTAACTATTTCAAATGATGAAATTTCTTCCTGCTAATGTTTAAAGACAATAAATATCAACTTGAGGTGATAAGGGGCAACTTTTGCGGCACATGGCATGTTTCTTGTGCACCAATGTCATGATCAACAACCAAACTCATCATGAATTTTTGATGGGAAAGCAGTGCCTTATCCCTAGATAAATTTGTATTTGCAAGCCTCTGCAAGATATCAATGTAGCTTTTAGATTTTTTCTCAAACTTTGATGCATATTAGGAAATGTAGTTTAGAATAATTTGTCTAGAAAATATTGGCTAGCAATCAACATTTTCTCTCCAAATTGCAAGCATCTTAGGGTTTTGGATATTAACATGCTCATCATTTCTTACTAGTTTATATGATTTTTTCAATTCACTATCAATTACCAATGTCAAAGATGGCTATCTATTCCATGGAGCTTTATAGCAACATTGTAATTGGTGGTCCTTTTTCCTAAGGAAACTATATTGAGTGCACTTGGTATGCATTTGCACCATGTTCAACAACTATTCACAGTCCACTATTGGATTAATGGAAGAATTTTACATAGTATTAAGCAAGCATAGGTCCTCCAAAGCCAAGTGATGGATCCTTGATATTAATTTCTCTAGGGGACGAGGATTCCATGATGAAACATAGTGATCAAAGGAATTTTTTTCTTGCTAAAGCTCATGTGGGATGAACCAATCAAGCATGTCCATGTTCAGGGAATTTAGGAGCCACAAGAAACCATGCACATGTGCTAACCTGCGATGTTGCTACTCATACCTATACCAATAGTCTTTTGTGTGGAAAAGTATCTCAATAACATGTTCACAGAAAATAGTGAATCACAAGTGCATGTACAAGGTTGTTATGTGTGGGTTCTCTATAATGTTTTCTATGAAGCATCTCTGAGTGCTTGGAAAATCCAATTGGGCATGAGGTTCAATCACCCTATGTAGATCAAGCCATTTTGTATCTGTAGAGCTCAAAGTGAAGAAAAGAGTATGTGTACCAAGTGTGTGGATCATTGATGTAAGCTCTTGTCAGCACTTGGCCCAATATGAGTGTGTTCCTCGCAAGGATGCACACAAGTGAACAAGCTGATTTTCTATTTGGGTATCTGGTGCCTCCCAAAGCAATTGTTGCAAAGCAAGAAAAAACTTTGGGATTCTTTACTCCAAGTTTTTTTTCATAAAAAATTGATGTTGATTGTTGGCTTCAATGTCTCATTATCAAATTATAAAGGTAATATCTAAATTTTACATGCCTCCAAAAACTATTATCATAGTATCTCATCAAGAGTAATGAATATTTATGTAAGTGAATTTTCATGGTTCTTGATTATAGGTGCATTTCCATGCCAATGGGGAACAAGATTGGAAAAGCCATGCTTAATAACCCTTATTTATTATATTCATTGATAGGGCTAGAATTTATTTCAGGCCAAGGAAAGGTATTTTGACTAGTGTCTTTAATTTGTAAGTAATCTCTAATTTCCTACAATTCTTGAGGAGGGTTGGGCATCAATGGAATAAAGGATGATGAGTCCTGAAGGTTACCTTCCTCATCAACAACACTTTCAGTAGTTGCCATTGGTTCAATAGGGTTATGCCTATGTTCTTCCATTATGTGCAGAAGATCAGAGATGTCAGTACTTGTAGAAGGAAACAAATTTAAAGCATCATAATCTATTGCAACATCACTATAGTATGGGTCATTTTGAATTTTATATATTAATGTAGCCATGACATTATGTTTCTCAACATATAAATCATAGTTTGTCCCCTAAATGAAAATTCTTCACACAATCATGACTTCAAGATCATGTAGATGACACAAAAACAAAGTTGAAATGACCATGATGTCTTTTACGAAGATTATAGTATGGCCACTATATTTTTATTGGTCTCCTTTTGCATGGGTTACTTGTAAAATTGGGGCAACTCTGGCTATGAGCATTTCTTCAACTTGAGTAAGCTTATCAAGGACAGATGGTTGTGGCCATGGATAAATTTTGTTTGCTAGGATAAATCTATAGACACCTTTTTAGAAGAACAACAAAAACAAACAACACTAGCACTAGATTTTTGAACTCTCATGTTGGCATAGCTCTCATTGCAAATAGAATGAATTTTCAATTCAAACAAAGCACTAATGCACCGATGGAAGGACTACATAGCAATGCAAAAAGTTTCACCAAATATGTTGCTTGATTGGTGGGTTTCCAATGATGCGGATGGAAAGGCATGCCCAACAAGGGTTTGTGATTGTGTATAGCTAGGTATTGTGGAGGAAAATTCAATGCAATGGTTTTGTTGTAGTTGCGAAGGGGTGGGAGTTGAGGGGGTGCAACAACAGGCAAGTCTTACCAGTGAGCTTGCTTACAATGGTAGTGTTCTTAGCTAGTCATGTGGTGCCAAGTCAGGTGGGTCTAGAGCACATCTTTGTTGCAAGTACCTGGCTCGCTAACCTACATAAATCTAGTTTTTGTGGTGTGCATAATAAAGTTGGTTTCTTTGGTATTTTGCTTCCTTTTAATGATCCACACTTGATGTAGCATTGGAACTTGAAGAAGGCTATGAAGCCTACAGTAATATTATTAAGAAAATAATAAAATAGTTTCAAACACCAAGTTAAAGGGCAATGATATAACTAAAGCAACCAATCTAATTGAATATGCAACAAAGTAACCAAAGCAAAATAGCAACACTCAATAATACCCTATGGAAAGCAATATACACTATATAGCTTGAACTATTTTACTATGTTCCAACCATTAACACAATATGGAATCCATAAAGGAAACAATATTAGTTTGAATAGTGGCTTAGATGGAAGACTCACAAAATAGATTAATACATAGTAATAAAGCCATGCACAAAGAAGGGAAAATGCACACATGAAAAAATTATTTTTTTCAACAATACTTTATGGAAAAAAACCAAAGCATACATATATGTATATGTATATATAGATGTATGCATCCATATGCATTGTATTTAGAAGTGCTTTAAAACTTCAACAAAAAAAATAAGAATGCAACCAATGATTAAATAGCTAATACAAAATGAAACGGAGAAAAGGAGTGTCTGGTCTCCACCCCAGCATAATGGGTCACAAAGCCTTGTGAGAACAATATCATTGGATAAGTGGCTAATTCAAAATCAAATTCATCAATTGCAATGCTAAATTTTCCAATGGACATGAATTAATGGTAACACTATGCATTGATGAGATTTCTTTTTAGCAAAGCATTTTTAATGTTAAACCATGTCACATATACTAGTAATTTGTCAAGTATAATGATACATAGTTTAATACTTAAATACTCTTCTAAAAAGGAAGTCTTATCAATGGTATGATCTCAAGTGTGTCCACAAATTTCTACCCTGTAGTCAATTGTGAAATGAATGTTTCCTATTACTCCCAATATCACACCTTTCATTCTAACGATTATTTTTTGAGCCTATAAGGGATAATATCAAAGGCATCACAATTGAAATTATGCATTACATGCATATATATGGATTTCCTATTGGTATATGGATTCTAATTAGACTCAAAGGTTAAATTTTCCACACTTTTATCGGCATGGTTTCCCACCAAATTATTTAACGGGGTCAAGGGGCAACACCTCTTATGGGAGTTTGGGGGCAACACCCCTTGCGGGGTCCAGGGAAAACACCCCATCCATGCCCCCTATTGTGATATAGGAAAGGGTCGATGGGTGGTGCCCCTATAGGGGTTCAGGTGTAGCACCCTCAAAACCTCTCAAAAATTTTATTTTATAAAGGTGTCAGGTGTTATTTTTTCTATTGGCTGACATAAAAAACCCTATTTTGTAACAGAAATAAGTCTTGATAAAAGGCTAATGGATTGGGTTTCTGTAGACATTGTATTGTAGCATTTGCAGTGGTATTGAGTTGGAAGGATTACCAGTTGTAATTGATTTGATTTACTAGATGTAGATGCTAAATCTTCATATGTTTTAACTATAATGAACATTAGCATGGTTAGTTAAAACAAAGAATACCAAAGCATCTCTATAAAATATTGAACTATGTTACGTATGGAACTAAGAAAACAAAGAAACTAAATAAAATGCATAATAACATGAATCAAACTTTATCTCATAGTGGATTGGTGCTTCTGTGGAAGTAAGCCCTTTCCTAACCCTTGATAAGCTCTTGGATGATAAAAAGATGCAAGATGATGACCAAGTGCAAGATGAATGTGTATCAAGTTGCCTAAGATTGTGGAGGATTAATACAATAGAGTAGGCCTCTATTTATAACCAAGAAGGATAGAAGAATGCAAAACATGGAGGATGTGGGATTGAAGATCCACCAATGAAAAGGTGCCACTTGTCAACATGTGAGAGGTTGAGGAATGAGCACATTTTGGTCAATGTGCCAAAGAGGGGGAGATTTGAAATTTGAATTTGATGAAAGAATGAGTTAAATGCTAAGTTTGACTTGTGCAAGAGACATGTAAGAGCTCATAAATGCTTTGTTTTATGTACATGTAAATTTGGGGGGGAGATTTCAAACTTGGAGAATATTCCATTTTTATTCTATGTTGATGGAAAATGGAGATTTAATAAATTAATTAAAATCCCTTTCTTTGTGCAAGTGGGAAAAGGTAGAGGATAGGAATTGCATTAAGATTAGATTTAATCTTGATTTAGTTAACTTAAGTGGAGGTTAGGTCATTTGACCTTTTTTCTTTAGATTTACGGATTAAACTAAATCAAAAACTAGATGGAAATTGATAAAGATTTAGTTAAATAAATATTTTGATTTATGTAGGTAAGAGGGATAATGATATTGTTTATTTAATTTAAATGGAAGACCCTAGGAGATTAATAAATTAAACTTGATATATTTAATTGATCAGGTGAATATGATTTAATTAAATATGAGGAATGCATGATGTCAATTTTTCATGTCTACATTTTTCCCCTCTTTGAAGCAAATGTACTTGTTGCGTTGGTTCCAACAATAAAATTGCTGAGACCAAAAGCCAATTTTTTTCTAATTTTTTTAGATGGGCCAGCTGAAAGAAGTACATTGGTACATTGCCCCCTCGAGAGATCAGGTGAGAAAGGTTGATTTGAAGGTTGAACTCATGACAACGAGGTTCAAGATGGATGTATGGATGGTTATGATGATGATGCAAATGATAATGCAATGCATGTGAGATGGATGAGATGGATGATGTGATATGCTATGATTATGAGATTTATGTATGTTGATGAATTGTGGATGCAGGATGGATGCATTGGTGATGATGATTAAATGATCATCACGTGATGTTAGTGTGGAACAAAAGAAATGAGATGATGACAAGAGGATCCAATAAGCCAAATTTATGAGAGATGGTGAGAAATGGATAATGATGATTTTCTTATCAGGAATTGGAACTTTAGAAGGGCTACTTACCTTATGTTTGATAACACACGTAGGCGTGATGTATCAAGGTATAAAGAACCAGGATGGTGTTGTACGTAGTGTGATGGACTTTGACTTGACAAACATATAGGACTATTCTTGTTCACACTTGACATATGGAAACCTTGCTAGGATGCACTTCAGAAGTTTCAAACATCTCAGACCAAAACATGGAAAGGTATAACCTATCAATGTAATAGTCAACAAGGTCCCCAAAAAACCCTCCATACATATCTAACAAAGAAAGTATTCACCAAGTTATATTACAAGAACGTCAAACAAGCATAGTAGAAAAAAAGATAATGATCAATGCCCCATTCCTTTCTCTCTAAATCACTTTGATTAGAAATCATCGAGAGCTCATTGGAATGAGTGAAATAAGATAAATCAAAAAGAAAAGATCAAGAACACAAAAAATTCAATGTTCTTCATACCTCTATCCAAACGAAATTGTTTTGTTTAGGATAAGAAACAAAACGATTTCCAAAAGATAATGACCATTGTAGGAAGGATACATCCTAGGACATGTTAGTGGATGGTGACACATCATCTTGTTTATCCAAAGTGTTTTGCCAAAAGATAATGCTCATTGTAGGAAGGATGCATCCTAGGTCATGTTAGTGGATGGTGGCAAGTTGATAGGTTATTTGAAAGGCTGGTAATATAAGGCGGATTGACATGTTTGCGAATGATCAAGAGTTTGATTTTTCATTTAAAGTTTTGTTGTTTTCTTTTGATTTTATGTTTGAAGTTTTATTTTTCCAATTGTTGTGGTTATTTTTTATTGTTTTTCCAAAGGATGAAGGTGATGATCATTTTATTATAGATGATTGATTATTGTGGGTGAAAGAGAAATAGGATTGCTGGATTTTTTCAAATATTTGGATATTTTTGAATTTTTTGAAATGTTTTGAGGCTATTTTTGGTATTTTCAAGATTTTATGAATGCTTTTATTTTTGAATTTTCCAATGTTTTTATGTTTTCAAATTTTTTATGAATGTTTTGGGATTTTTTGTTTTTTGAATGTATTTGTGTTTTTGTGTCTTGCTCAGGGCTGATCAAAGATCAACCTTGCCTACGTTCAAGGCTTAGAGACAACGTAGTTTAGATTCCATGTTTTTGATGGTTTTCTGACTTTTTGAGTGTTTTTGGATTTTGATATGATTTGGATGTTTTTGGATTTCAATGATTTTCTAATATTTTTGGATTTTTTGATTTGTTGATGTTTTCGAGATTTTTTTGATGTTTTGAATGTTTATGGATTTTTGCATGATTTTGACAATTTGGATATGGATATGTGTGATGATATCAGTGCTCTGTTTAGGGTTTTTTTGAAAACTAAGCTAGGGTTGATTGATCAGATTGATGGATTGATGATGATAACATTGTTGAGGATACACAACAATGCAAGGATAGTATTTAAGCAACACAAGGACTAGGATGAATATCCCAAGATGATAAGGGATTTATGATGATAACATTGTTGAGGATACACAACAATGAAAGGATAGTGTTAGGAAACACAATGATTAGGATGTATATCCCAAGATAATGATAGATTGACTAGATTTGATTTGATTAGGATTGATGAAGCTTGGTTTAGAACATAATTTGTTTTGGATGATTTGAGGTGATGTTGATTGATGTGTTAGATGTAACTGATATTGATTGTTTGGATTGATATTCGATGAAAGATAGAGATTGATAAAGAACATGTTCTCATCAAAAGATGTCATGGGCTAGTGATTTGGAACTTTTTCTCACAAGTGTTTTGACCAATTTGATTTCACGTTTACCAATGTTTATATCACCACATAAGTTGGAGGGTATAGATCAAGATTTAATCCCAAAGCAAGATGTACATACCTGCCCCAATATCTAGCAATGTATGAAATGCCATGGGTGGATGCTCGGATAGGTGTATGGATGGATGGATATGGAAAGCATGCAAAGGATTCCAAGGATTATCTTGCAATAAGATAAGGTAATTGAATGGAGGAATGATTCATTGAATAATGATTCATGACTTAGATAACATTGGGATAGGATAGGATCCATGAAAATGACCCATGTCAAGATATTTACCATAAGCAAGCATAAAGTGTGCACCAAAATTTTATCAAGATCAAGATAACTTGGATGATGGATGTGGATGGATGAAAATGGATTGGAAAAATGGTTCATGGATGAATGCATTTAATATGGATAAGATGGATGGAATGCTAGATTTATTATGAATGTGATAGGATACTTTCTCCTGAAGTGGTGCACGTAGATGCTTGATTCTACTCATGACGTCTGTTTTCTAGGTTTTCATCATGATACCTACCCAAAGTGCCACCATAGTGGTTTTCACTAGTGGATGATTTTTATCTTTACTATTTTCAATCCTTTTTCTAATTTTGTATTTTGCTTTTAGGATTTTCATATTTTGTTTACTTTTTTTGGTTTTTTGTAAAAGATTTTAATCTTATGCTAAAACACCTGGTGTTGTCGATGTAGATGCTTCTATCATAATGTACCATTAATATCTTGCTTGAAGAAGCTGCTTTACCAAGATACATGCAATTGAATACAACTTTTGATATTCCTGATTTGCTTTGTTCATACTAAATTTAACTTTTTCTTTGTGCGCATATTTTTATAGAGTGCCTTCGAAATCCTTATGATGAAGGGTTGTTTCCAATACATGGTTAATGTGAGAATTGGATACCATGCATGGAGGCATGGATGGAGTGTGTTTAGGAATAAAATATGGATTGGTTGATAGTTTGGAATTTTTAACTCTCCAAACTTGGGAAGATGAGAAATGATAAGTGGATATGGAAGTGTGCATGAAATTATGATCAACTGCTTGATATATTTTGTATGTCACTTGAGAAGCCTTATTTTTCTTTTGTGGAAATATTTGATGGATACTTTTCCCTTTTTTATTTATCCCCATAGTTTCTTTGATTGATGGAGTTTGATAGGGATAATCTTTCTTTGTAATTTTGGTATCCATGTGTATTTGATTTATCCATTATGCTTCTCAACTTCATTGTTTTGATGAAGTTATTCGTGCTTTGATTCAAATATTTCTTTTGACGTTGGTTCCAATTTGTGGATGGGGTGATGGGTGGATGAAGATTCATGACATGGCTAGTTGTAGTATTGGAATCGATTTCATCATAAGGATTCTTTGTACTCCCTATTTTGATGCTTGCACTAGATAAAGTTACCCCCTATATTATAGAGGTGTCACTAATGTTCTTAGCTCCCTTAGTTGTTGAATAACCAATACCTTGATGCTTAGGATTGTCGATAATCTGCACTAGTTCTAGGATACCCTGTTCATGTAGGCCTAATCCTCTACCTTGATAATTCATTTGTTGAAACATTTTATTTGCAATAGGGTATGATTTACCTTGGACAAAAGGTGCTAATCCTTCTCTATTCTGATATGGATCTTCTAAGGTGATAGCTTCTCCATTGATAAGATAGCTTTCCCTTAAAAAGGTAAGTAATCCAAGTTTATAATTGATAGGATCCCCCACATGTTGGATAACTTTCTGATTGATATCTTTGGCTTGATCTTGTGGAATATTAGATTTTAATGCTTCTTCAAGATGTGACAATGATTCACTATCCCTGTAAAAGTCTTCCTTATGATTCATTTTTTATGTGTCTTCAAAAGATGTTCCTGATTAGGTATGCGCAGGATCATGATGGGCCAAAAAGTGGCAATATGATGGGTATTTGTAGGGGTATGTGGCTGATGAATTTTTTTTACCCAAAATTGATGAAATGAAAATGGTTTTTAAAGGAGATTCTTAGCTTTCCATCAATATAAATTATGCTTTATTTTGAATTTAATAAATAATTATTAAATTCATTTTCTATTTGAAGTATGACTAAAGTCCTGATTGATAGGCTGATTGAAAAACATCTATAGCTTTCAAACAGTATCACATTTTTTGAATCCAAAACATGTGCCACAATCAATGCTTCACATTCTATAGGATTAAAAAAAGAAAAAATGAATTTCATGAAGTTTTGACCAAGTTAAGGTGGTCAGACATACGAGTTTTTTTTTTTTTAAAGTTGTAATAAAAATTCATAATTAATTATTTACTTGGAAAAAAATTACAAAAAATATGCATCACATCCAGACATGAGTCCTCTACATTTATAAAATATTATAAAAAAAATATTTTATTGTGGTTAGGGTGGTTAGGATAGACAGACACCTCTTATTTTTTCTCTAAAATTTAAGTACTACTCCATTGAAATTTCAAATTTTCACCAAATAGATTTTTTTATTTTCTAAATAAACCTAGTAGTTTAGAAACCACATTCAATTTGCTACATATTCTATTCTTACATATTTTTAAAATAATATAGATAACTTATTCAATTTTTTACGTAAAGTTACCTAACTTTGATTTTTTTGAATTTTTAACCACTTAAGGACCTATTTTTTCCATGATGATCCTGCACATACCTGATTCACAACTTCTATAGAAGCCTTCTTCATGAGCCATTTCTGATCTATCTCTAGATTTTTCCATATCTTGATCATGTGTACAAATGTTAAGAGTAGGAGACTCTTGTTCCTTGGTAATGATATCAAGAGTATAAGATTCTTGTTTTGAATGAAGAACATCTATGTTTCCCTCCAAAGAAAACATCTCCTAGGTAGATGGATGAATATGTGCTATATGGATATGTTCATTATTTGCGACATCTTGTATAGATAGGAGAGTTTCCATTAGATCATTATAGTAGCTTGAAGATACAAATTCTCGATCTTGAATGATTTTGGAATTGCTTTTTACATGTTTTGGATCAAGTTCTTGACATGGTTCAGTTTCAAAGGATGGATTGCTCACAAAGGGTTCTTGGATGTCTTCATTAGGCATGGGAAATGACTCAATATCCTCTTGATCTTCGAGGGGACTTGGATCAAATGTTGAGTTTAGGATTCCTCTAGTATCTATAATAATGATGTCAAAGGGGGTCAATATATCTTGGAAAGGACCATTGCTAGACCTTGGTGAAATATTTTGATCTTTCTTTGGAATAAATTCTTGAGATATGTCCTCTAACTCATAAGGAAATCTAGAGACATTTTCAACATGCTCATTGTTCGATGGATCATGGATTATGTCAATAGGATCAAATAACTCTAACACTCCATGAAATATATCACTAAAAAGTGGCTCTTGGTGTATGGTGTGTTGATCATCAGATGGGGTAGAAACATATTCAATATACTCATCAATTGAGAGATTTTGAACCTTGTTTTCAACAATTGTGACAGAGAAAATGTTAATGTCTTCAACCATAGGGTCAAGTAATGTTGACATTTCTTGAATTGGGTCATTGTTGGGTATTTTTGGTTTATTTTGATCATGATTTAAAAGTGACTCTTGATCTATGCTAACTTGACCTTCAGATGAGGTAGAAACATCTTCAATATTCTCATTAATTGATAGATTTTGATTATTATTTTCACCAATTGTGGTGGAGAGATTATTAATGCTATCACTAGTAGTTGAATCATGTTCATTGTCCCCAATAGTGATTATCTTTTGATAAATAATTTATTGGATGATATTTTTGATTCAAATACAATTTGATGTTGTGTGTCCCTTTGTTTTGTGAAAATAACAATGGTGCTCCTCGTGATACCTTGGTGGTTTAACTAGGAGTTCTTGATAGTTCCCATATTCGGGGAGCTTGATGATATTTTCTTGTACCAATTGTTGCAAGACTGATTCAATTGGTCTCCCAAGTCATGTGTATTTTTGTTTGTTACCTTGTGATTTTTTTTGTTGAGATGATTCTTGTCATGATTGATCTTGGAGATGTGATGAATGGTCTTTGAGATGTGGTGATTGATCTTTGAGATGTGGGGATTTTATTTTTTGATGTGGTTGATCTTGATATCTAACTTCTTGACATTGGAGATATTGTTCTTGATGTGGTTGTGGACACAACTCAATGCTTTGAACAAATGGAAGAGTGTGTTGATTTTGGAGTGAAGATGTGTCTTGGTGAAATGAGTCAATTATTTTGGCAAGTGAAGTAATTTTATCTTGAAAAATTTGATCATGATTTTGATCTTGACACCCTTGATATAGTTGATTTGTCATTTGTTCAAGCAGATTTAGAATGTACACTTGTGGTGTTTGCATGGGATCATGGACATTGATTTTGGACAATGTTTTGATTTGGGATGATGTTCAGATTTTGCATTATGGGTTGAATTTGAACATTGTTGTGGCTAGGAATCACATTGACTTGATTTAGGTAACTTTTATTTTGCATGGTGTTACCTTGAATTGGATCAATACATGGTATCATTAACATCTTTTTTGGAATTTGAACCACATTTGGATGATTCACAAACATATCTATCCCAAAGCTTACCAAGGGTGGATTTTAAATGTTCATGTTTGGTAAACTTGTGCTTGGAATATTCAGTTTTGGCATGTATGGATTTGGTGGGATAATGTTGATTTGTGGAAGACTCGTGCATTGAGTGTTTGGTTGATAGATTTGTAGAGTTGGACTTGGATTTAAATCTACCATCGGGAAAGGTGCTCCAAAGTTTTGAATGGGAATACTCACATTTGTTGTTCCATTGAGTTTTGTAGGAGATAATGATCCCATGTATGGATTTTATAAATGTGAGTATTGATAATCAATTGGCATTGTAAGGCTTTGATAGTTTGGTTGGTTTATACCGCTCATGATGTATGGATCAAGTTTATGTTCCATGTTCTTCTTGTGTTTTGACCTTGTTGCAAAAGTGACCCCTAAGGTGTTTAGGACCAATGAAGAGATGAAGGATGAAAGGGGTAAATGATATGAGTGTTGAACATTTAGGAACTTTGGATCAATGCTAGACTTAGGGTTTGATTTTGATTTGTTTGATTAGATAATGAACTTGTAAACTCTAAGATGTTGGATGTGATCTTAGGATGAAATTGTTCAAATAATTTCTAATTCAAATAAATGTATGAGAAATGATGCATTCTCATACACCTAACTAAGCAAGGTAATTTTGATTTTGATGATTTACCCAAGTCTAGAATGATGTTTCCAAAGCTATAAATTTGTTTGTGGGATGGATTTTGATAGATTTTTTGAATTTGGATGAAATGTTTGATTTGGTCCTCAATGAACCTAAGAAGGACTTGTTTACGATACCAAGATAGTGAAGAACATGCTTTATCCTATTATTAGTTTAAACCAAAATACCAATATTTTCCTTGGGAGATTATAAGACAAAATATAAAAGCACTCGTGTGGGGTTCAATTGATTTAATCTTTGCTTAATTAATTTAATTTACCACAAACACACTCTTGATTAGCTTTTGAAACTAGATGTCCAATGTCCTAACTTCTCATCCCACAAGGTGCATTATGTGGAAATCAAGGAAATCAAGACAAAGGTTACTAATTTTGACTTTAGTAGGAGAAAATTTAGATGAAATCCAAATTCATAGAAACCTCCAAGGATATGAATTCCAAGGGAAAGAAAGGGCATGTGAAGTCGTTGAAGGATATTTTCTTCTCCTAAAGGGTTTGAGATTTGATGCTCATGTTAAAAGTTTGTCTTCCAATGTTTTCAATCAAGCAAAGTATTTTGATTCTAAAAACAAGAACAATCCTATGGATATGGAAGATTGTATTTGTGGAGTCCCCACTTGGACAAGTCTAGCTACGCTAATTTTTAGTGAATGGTCACTTGCTTGACCCCATCGGTTCCTCTCCATGACACTCACTTCTTGGGGCAACCAAGCATCAATACCCATGAAACTCCCATGGCATACTTTCCATTTCTACTAAAAACCATAAAAGTGTGGGGTGGCTTCAGAACAACCATTCTTGCACCAATAAATAGATAGGGATTTTGGCCTTTCTACAACAAGGGTTTTAGTTCATACTTTTTGTTCATAGGAGTTGACCCATTGAGGTGAGAGACCATTGCTTCCCTTCTCATCAAAGCCAATTGCATGATACTGACCTTTGTTCTAGTACCCACTTTTATATCCCAGCTAGAAATAATCTTAGCTTTAGAGTGTTATCGGTTGAGTCATTCCCTTCGGTGATTACTTTTTCCCCAAGTCATGCCCTCTAAGATAAACAATAGTGAGCAAACATATTCATAGTTTGATCAACCTTCTTTTAGAAACAAAGGGAGAACACATGCAATAGGTTCCACTCACACTCACAAAGTTTGTTGTTCAATTTTTAGCCCAAATCAATCTATGGAGGAAATCTTTTATGCAACTTAATGTGATAAAAAAGACTTTTGATTCTCAAAATAGCTGTGAAGTGAGAGAGAAGTGCATATGCTTTTAGATGAGATTATTTTGCAAAAAAGATTACAAAACACAAAAGACAAATATTAATTTTAAGACCCATAAAGCAATAATGACTTTGTTTGAAGCACCAAAGGAAATCTGATAATTTTCCCTGTTCAATTGTTTAAATTCAAAACCAACTTTTGTAAGTTTGTGTCCTAATGTTCATTTTAAGCCTTTTTGTAACAAGAAATTGAAGTTTTATTTTTAGGGATCCAAAATATGTGAGTTGATTTAAAATTGAAAACTAAAGCATGAAATGGAAGCTCTAGATTATCACAATAAGCATTAAAAAGTGCTTCTATCAACTTCAAATTTTAACGCACAATTCTCTTTGACTCCAAGCTAT